>APFE030073264.1:201985-220275 GCA_000404065.3 Pinus taeda | reverse complement strand
TTAGATCAAAGAAAAGAAATCAATAAATAAAATATGGTTAACAGAAAAAATATGGGGCTCACGCCCATTAAACAAATAACAAAAATACTAAAAGGAGTTATGAATAGGATGATAAAATACATAAAAAACACGAGGGATCAAGAAAACAAATTCTAATGAAAAATAAATCAACAACAAATACTATAAAAAGGATGTCAATGCCTACATAGATAAACAAACAAACAAAATAAATCCCAAAAAGAAGCCTAAAAAGCTACAAGGACACGAGAGGGACCCAACTTCTACTAATATTCCAAACATCATCTCTATTCATATTATTGGGTCCTTTTTCAATTTCTATGACTTCCCTCAATTTACGATGATGGAAATGACTAACCCTTGCAACAAATTGGGTCTCCTCAATGCAGATGTGATGCTTAGACTTATCTGCATGCTCCACCAAAGTAGAGGAGCGGGTCCTTCCATTCTTGAAGTCACTGGCATGCTGACGAATTCTTTGATTAATCGAGCGACGAGTGCCACCAATGTAGCGAGTCTCACAAGAGCATGGGATAACGCAAACACCCTTCATATTATTGAGGTCCACTAGGTCTTTTACAGATCTAAGGGAGATTTGGATGGTATTTAAAGGCCTGAAGGTTGAATCCACCTTATGCTTCCTTAAGATCCTCACAATCTTGTTAGTGGTCCCTTGGATAAAAGGAAGATGAACACCATAAAATCGATCCTTGCTATCTTTCTTAAAACTAGGAACTTTTTCGGCTCTAAAGAGAGCCTTAGAACATTGGTGTCTACTATAGCCATTATTAAATAAAACACTTAGGAGATGTGCTTTCTCTTCATTGAAATAGTTGTCATCAGAAACTCTTAAAGCTCTAGTCACTAAGGTGTTGAGAACACCAAGCATTTGAGCTCGAAAATTATGAGAATTAGCATCAAGATATTGTTCCGTATGGGTTTTCTTACGAAATACGTCATGACAAAAAAATCCATCATCATAACTTGAGAGGAGGATGTCAAGGAAGGGCAGAACAATAGTACATTCAATTCCATGGTGAACTTTATAGAACTATATTGATTGTTAAGATGTAGGAAAAACAGTTCCAAGTTTTCCTTACCATGGGACAAGATGGCACAAGTGTCATCCATAAACCTCTTCCACATCTTCAACAGAAGGCGAGAATAAGCTAAGATTTTAGATTCAAAATCCTGCATGAATAGATTAGCTACCACACAGGAGAGGGGGGAAGCCAGGAGAATTCCCCATCGATTGAAAGAAAGTAGAAGTAAGACAAATACCAACTAAATATGTCGTATCAGGATATGTGATGTGCTTGATGATTTCAATGGTGTCGTTGATAAGGATATTAGTGTAGAGGGAGACCACATCGAAGCTCACAAGATTCTCATCCCAATCAAGCTTGAAACTCTTTAAGTCATTAACAAAAGATGTAGAGTCCTTGATGAAGGATTTTGTATGGCCAACAAGGGGCTTAAGCTTCTAGCTAAATATTTAGCAAGAAGATAAGTTGACCCTCCTATCTTGTTGACAATGAGTTTCAGAGGAGCCCTTCCTTGTGAATATTTGGAAAACCATAGATTATGGGGGTAAGAGGGCAACTTACAATAAGATTATGACTGAATGAGTTGACCGAGCTACTATCATTTATAGAAATAGACACACTTTTGTATATCTTCTTGAGGGGATTCTTGTTGAGTTTCGTGTAGCTCCCACTATTATGGAGGTGGTCCAACATCTTTGGATGATAATCATCTTTATCAAGAATAACCAGAGCACCATCTTTGTCGGCTTTGAGAAAAACAATATTATTATTATTGTTTAACTATTTAAGAGCATCAAACTGAGTTGTGGTGATGTTATTCTTGGCGGGCTTTGCCTTTCTAACGACAACCACACAGTCTTGACGAATGATATATTTTGTGACATCCGGTATGTCTCTAATACCATATTCGATGTCAGAGATGATATCGTCAACTAAGATCTTTGTAGGAGCAAGAGTAAAATTTAAACCTTTCTCTAAATGACTAAAGATGGGGGGATCAAAAGAAAAAATAGAGAGATTGACAACCTTATTACTCAAGAGGAAATAAAATTAGAAAAAACAATATTATCCAAACCTAGAGTCTTATCCAAACAATTACCTGTTGGTTCGAAAAGCAACAACCAAAAATTTCTCTTATGTGATTTCTACCGAAAGACATTACTTAATTCATTATGGGTCATAGAAGCTTGAAAACAAAAATAATCTTATTAATAATATCATTAATATTGTTTGTCTAGCCCTGGATGCGGGTGACAACCTTCGACAGTTATCATATGGGATGGGCAAGCAGCGTGAGCCACCTGCCCGCCATGCACCCCTGCGCCGTGTCCACATGGGAAGGCATTCAACGTCGACGTCACTGGTACATTAACATACGCATCCAGCACAGGAGCATTTACGCTCCACCCACCATCAACTGCAACATAGGGTTTGGCCCTTCGGCTCTTATGGCTGCCACAGTAAATGCGGGTGGGCTTCGAGGCAGAGGAATTCGTATTAGTAAGGGAAGAAGAAAAGATCTCGCCATGCTAATTCAGGTTTGGGTTGAGGTCTCACTGTTGCTGTGGAGCCGAAAGCTAGGTCTGAACTCTTAGGCCACCTCTGCTCCCTCGGCTTCTTGGACTGCTCGTGGCCTCTGTCTCTATGCTAGGTTCATCTCCATCTCTTAGAACCCTCCTCAGTCTGTTGCATACCATCCCCCGCCAGCAATTCATTTTCTGTGTCGCTCAAGCCCCATCTTGGCCCTGCACTCCCCTGCAACCATGGTTCGCCAACGAATGCTCAGTCGGCGCGGCTCGTCCCGTGGCAGGTCTTCACACCCTTTTGCTACAGAGAACACATCCCTCCATTGCCATTGCCACTGTCACTGCCTGTTTATGGCTCTCAGGCCAAGCCAATTCTTACCTGCCAATCCTTTGGGGACCTCTTCCTCGCCATCCTTCGGTTCTGCGGTTTTCACCTTCAATGCCTCCCTGAACTGCCCCAAAATCAATGCACATGTCTCTTTGCTCTTCATCGAGGAAGCCCAGGAAGAGGGCGAGTCGAGTGCACAAAGGGATAATTCTCCACCTGCTGAACCTTGGAGAGCCATGGAAATGCCGTTTTCTATTCAAGTGAAGGATTTGGGTGATCCTGTTAGCGAGAAGGCAGATGCTGGAAAAGAACCTCTCATGGAGGCTGCAGAGGAGGTTCCAAAGAAGGAAGCGGAGGAGTATGGCTGGTGTAGGATCGTGGAGGTGGTACCGGAGGACTAGTCGCGTCTGTGCTGAAGGTTACATGGCTCGTTTTGAAGAAATATGGTCAATATGTCTTTGTGTCAACAAGTCCAAGTGTCAATGCGTCTTGTTGTTTATAAGTATATGTGTCATGGTGTTGATGTTCAAAGGGTCACTGTGCCCACGTCAGTACTCTGTGATTTTGGAACTCCCCTGCGAGGGAACTTTTTTTGGTCGACGCTCGGTGTCCACGTCAGGGCACTATGTTTTTGGAACTCCCCTGCGAGGGAAATTTTTGGGTTGATGAATGCCTGTTTGTCCAAAAATGAGCATGTTGCTGCTATGCACTGCTAAATTCTCTAGGTAGCTGGGTTTTTTGACAGCAAGAATGTAATTGTATCCTCTTTCTGTAAATAATAGATTAATTTTACCGAGAAAAAAAACATATTGTTTGTCTAGAAAAATAATATTATTAATCATAATAAATTTTTAAAATGGTTAGCATTTAATGTTATTAAATTAATAACATTAATAATATTAATGACATTTAAATTGTAATATCATTATTAATAATATTTAATTAACAATATCAATATTATTAAACACATTAACATTGTTGATATAAATAGGTTTAATATTAATATTAATAAATAAATAATAAAGTAATTAATAAACAATTAAATATAAAAATTCTATACTAATAATTATACTATTCATATTAATTATGATATTTAAAAAAAATATTAATGATAGTATTAATGATATTAACATTAAATTTTTTAATATCATTATCGCTCATTGTCGCCCATGTTCATCCCTTTCAACCAAGGAAACCTATTGCTTTACCCATCCCTAATGGTCAAATATGGTAGACCAAGTTGTGTATGGTTGAACGTGGTCAACCATTGTAAAAATGGACAACCATATTCTATCATAGAAAATTATGGTTGACCATGCCCAAATATATTAAACGACATTGAATCATGTTCAACCATGGAAAACCTTAGTCAACCATGGTCATTCATGGTCATCTATAGTTAGCAATAGTCACAACCATGGTCACAATATTGTGGTCATCTTTGGTCAACCATAGTCATAACCATGGTCATCCTTGGTCAACCAAAGCAAGCCTAGAACATTCCAAGGTCTACCTTGGTTGAATATGGTCAACCATGGTTGGATATGGTTAGTCATGGTCAAGTATCGTTAATCAATGTCAAACATGATCAACCACGTTCAACCATGATCAACCATCGTCAACACTGCGATATTGCTTGTCCCATGGTTGACGATGGTTGATCATGGTTGAACATGGTTGATCATGTTTGACATTGATTAACCATACTTGACCATGACTAACGATATCCAACCATGGTTGACCATATTCAAGCAAGGTAGACCTTGGAATGTTCTAGGCTTGCTTTGGTTGACCAAGGATGACCATGGTTATGACAATGGTTGGCCAAAGATGACCACAATATTGTGACCATGGTTGTGAGTATGGCTAACTATAGATGACCATGAATGACCATGGTTGACCAAGGTTTTCCATGGTTGAACATTATTCAATGTCGTTTAATATATTTGGGCATGGTCAACCATAATTTTCTATGATAGAACATGGTTGTCCATTTTTACAATGGTTGACCACGTTCAACCATACACAACTTCGTCTATAATCTCTTATAATATTAAATGGTTGGGTTTATTGGTTCCATGGGTTTATAATATTAATAATCCCTTTGGTTTGTTAATCCCTTGAGTTTAAAATATTAATTCTTAGGGTTTATTAATTCAACCATGTTTATTTTAGTATTTTTAATATTTATGTTAGGGTTTTTATACTTTGGGTTTAATATTATTCCCTTAAGTTCATAACCCCTTGGGGTTTTAGTATTATTCTCTCGGGTTTATTGTTCCTTTGGGTTTATAATATCAATCGCTTGGGTTTGCTCTTCCTGGGCTAAGCAGGGTAAACCATGGCCCAACATAGAATTGTGATAAGGATTGTCTCAATATGAAAATCAACGATGGTCAATCATATTTATTTTAGTGTTTATAATATTTATCTTAGGGTTTATATATGTTGGGTTTAATATTATTCAATTCGGTTCATAATCCCTTGGGGTTTTAGTATTAATCCATTGGATTTATTATTCTTTTGGATCTATAATATCAATCCCTTGGGTTTATAATATCAATCATGGTCAACCATTGTCAATCATAGCCAACCGTCATTGAATGTCGCATTATGAGAAGGATTGTCTCACCATGAAAATAAACCATCTTTATTTTAGTGTTCGTAATATTTATATTTGGGTTTACCAATGTTCATGTTTATAATATTAGCCCTTGGGTTGAATATTATTACCTTGGGTTCATAATATTAATCCCTTGGGTTTATAATATCAATTATGGTCAACCATGGTCAACCATAACCAACCATGGTCAACTCTGCTCAATCATGGTTCAATCTTGCATTATGACACAAATTGTCCCCACCTAGGGTTTATATACCTTGGGTTTATAATATTAGTCCCTTGGTTTTAATATTATTCCCTTAGGTTCATAATCCCTTGGGATTCTAGTATTAATCCCTTTGGTTTATAATATCAATCGCTTGGGTTTATTATTCCACAGTCAACCATAATTTATTATGATGTCAACCATGGTCAACCATGGTCCCACACAGAATTGTGATAAGGATTGTCTAAATATGACAATCAATGATAGTCAATTATGTTGATTTTAGTGTTTATAATATTTATCTTAGGGTTTATATATGTTTAGTTTATAATATTAGTCGCTTTGGTTTAATAATATTCCCTTGGGGTTTTTGTATTAATCCATTGGGTTTATTATTACTTTGGGTTTATATTATCAGTCCCTTGGGTTTACTATTCCCTTAGGTTTATAATATCTATGAGGGTCAACCATTGTGAATCATAGCCAACCATGGTTGAATGTCGCATTGTGGCAATGATTGTCTCACCATGAAAATAAACCATGTTTATTTTAGTGTTTGTAATATTTATATTTGGGTTTACCAATGTTAGGTTTATAATATTAGTCGCTTGGTTTGAATATTATTCCCTTGGGTTCATAGTCCCTTGGAGTTTTAGTATTAATCCCTTGGGTTTATGTTTCTCTTGGGTTCATAATATCAATCCCTTGGGTTTATAATATCAATCATGGTCAAGCATGGTCAATTGTGGTCAATTATGGTTTGATCTTCCATTATGAAAACATTTGTCTCGACATAGGGTTTATATACATTCGCTTTATAATATTAGTCCATTGGGTTTAATATTGTTCCTTTTAGTTTATAATATCATTTGCTTGGGTTTATTATTCCCTACTCAACCATGGTTTGTTATGATGTCAACCATGGTCCAACATGGAATTGTGATAATGATTTTTTCAATATGATAATCAATGATGGTCAATCATGTTTATTTAGTGCTTATAATATTTATCTTAGGGTTTATATATATTGGGTTTATAATATCATTCGCTTGGGTTTATTATTCCCTTAGATTTATAATATCAATCATGGTAAATCATAGCTAACCATGGTCCACCATGGTTGAATGTGGCATTATGAAAATGATTGTCTCACCTTGAAAATAAACCACGTTTATTTTAGTAGTTATAATATTTATATTAGAGTTTACCAATGTTGGGTTTATAATATTAGTCCCTTGGGTCTAATATTATTCCATGGGTTAGTAATCCCTTGGGGTTTTAGTATTAATCCCTTGGGTTTATGTTTTCCTAAGGTTCATAATATCAATCCGTGAAGTTTATTATTACTTGGGTTATAATATCAATCAAGGTCCACCATGGTCAACCATAACCAACCATGGTCACTTCTGGTCAATCATGGTCCCATCTCGCATTATGACAACATTTGTCTCCATATAAAAACCATTCACAATTATGGAGAGCCATGGTCAACCATGGTGAGTCATGGTAGATGATGGTCAACCACTTTTTATAGAATGAAACATGGTCAACCATTGTCAATCACTCAACATGTTTGAGAGTGTCTAGATATAAAAATCAACCATGATCAACCATGGTCAATCACTCAACATGTTTGAGAGTCACCTTGTGACAAAAATTATCTAGATATAAAAATCAACCATGATCAACCATGGTCCAATGTCACATTGAATCAACCATGATCAACCATGGTCCAATGTCACATTGTGACAAAAATTGTCACGATATGAAAATTAACAATGGTCCACCATGGTCCAATATAACATTGGGATAGGGATTGTCCAAATATGAAAATAAACAATGGTCAATTATGTTTACTTTAAAGTTTATAAAATTTATCTTAAAATTTATATAACTTCATAATATTAATCCTTTAGATTTAATCTTATTCTCTTGAACTCGTAATCTCTTAATCATTAGATATATATTTTATATTTTAGTTCATCTAATATCTTAGTCATCAGATATATACTTTAGTTCATGTAACCAGTAATGCCTTCTATTCATTTTTTCCTTAATTTTCATGTTTACAGGAAATAGCAACGCCCTCTTCCTTTCAAAATCTCTCAGAGTTTGAAAACTCAAATCTATTCCTCATCAAGTTTGTCCTCTTTCCGTATTCAAATTATTTCATTTACTGTTTTTCGGACTTTCCAAGCATTCAAAACCAGACATAAATTCAAAACATTTTTTTTTTCCAAATTAATAATTACCATCCAATTGATTTCCTTCTGCCTCCAGGTGATCCCCACTATCTATTTGGCTTCACACAAGTATTATCCTCAGCATTGTAACTCGATTAAAACAGGAACTACTTGATTAACCGTTCAAGCCAGATCGAATTTCCTGGAAATATCGAGCGTACCAATCGAACTGTCTAATTTCTTTTATTTTTAACCTAGATTCAGGTGAATTTCGTAAATAGACTCATTTTAATAGCTTAGTTTATGTAGTTGTGCCTATCAATGGCAAATGGTTTGTTCTCATCATCTTTCAGAAAAAGATAATGTTATCTTATAATGAGTTTGTAAGAGAAACTTATATATTTCTGAAAGAAATATCCGGAAGTTTGTATTTTGGGACCCCTGATAAAGAGCTGGAACAGATTTTGCAAACTTCTTTCAATATAGAACTATGGAGAGGAGATTCTTTATGGTTTAACAGAAAAAATTTCCTGCTAGTATTTAAAAAAAAAGCAGTACGTAATAAAATAAGGGGTGTCGATTTCAGTAAGTTTTCGCTCTGTTCAGTCATAACAGATATTCCAGTACAACCGAGTTATGAGCGTACAACAACCAGTTAGAACTCCAACAAATTGCTCAATAAGACAAGACCTGCAACTCTTTTTGGAGTTTGCAACATCAGCGTCACCACTCTCATTAAATTCATTATCATGTTCATCTTCTTCATCATAATTGAAGGAATTGCTTTCCAAGGAGCTGAGATTCTTTATTGATATGGCTCTGGTAGTCTCTTCTTTCATAAAAGAAGACAGCTTTGCAGGGCTAATTACTGCAACAGGTTATGAACTTACCATCCTTAAATCAAGCAGCCATTATCAGTAAAACAATTTCAGATGCAAAATTCATTGCAGTCATGAAACTGGACTCTGTGAAATATCGACATACCCACAGAAGTTTAGAGGATAAGGTATGTCCCACAGAAACAGTGAACACAAACTGTGCAGATAGATGACAAACTCATTCAATGCAATCTCAACTGAAGATACAATGTCCTACTGAAGGGGGATGAGCTTGACAAGGCTTCTATTTGGGTTGTCTAAGACCTTAGAAAAATTAATGTCTCGGACTAAGTATCTGGAATATTTATCCAGATCTGCCTGTATAGCAATTCTAATGCCAATCATAACCCAACAGTCGCACCCAAACTATTTTTCAAATGATTCAACCCTTTGCCAAAAATTTAGGTCAACAAAGTTATCTAACCTGCACCGTCGAAGCTGTCCTCCTCCTCCTTCTCCTTTCTTCATAATAAGCAATCTCCCCTTACTTTTTTGCTTGCAGTTCGTATGATATATAAAATCTGTAGAAAAAATATCTTGCCTCTTACCTCCTGGGCAGGCTCGTGCAAGCTTCTGTATTCATTTTTCTGAAAGTCCCCAGTTTTGAAGAGCTGTTGATGCTTAAGAACTCTCATAAAATGTGAATCCTTTTTCTGATGTGAGGTATGCGATTCCCATTCCTTTTCTACAAATCGACATTGATACGAAGGCACGAATGACAAACAAACCTGTCCATGTGAACACCTGTAATTGCTAGACACTGTTACAACTAATCGAATGATTATACGCAAATGCTGAAGATTACTTATGGAATGATGTACCGAAACCGATAATGTCCAGCCTTTGACGCATATACATTGAACTCCTTCAAGCGAAATTTTTAGGTGTTTGGTATTCTCGATGTGCCCGCTTGATAAAGAGATACCGCGTCTTATATTTTAAACTTCTAAAGAGGACTATATTGCTATCAGTTTCAAAGAAGTCCCAACACCGTTAGTTGCAGCGAATGGCGCAAAAAGTCCACCATATTTGAGCAAGGCAGGATAGAGGTTACCGAGCCGTCTCAACCGACAAACCGATAACCTCAAAACAATCTGGAAACTCCATCGGTGCCCCAAGAACAAGACTGGTTGGTTGAAAAAGAATGGAAAAGCTATTCCATCAGAGCGCATGTATATGTGATAACAGCCTTGTACAGTCGATATGAATTTACATTGCATGAGCTGTCATCTGAAAGAGAGGAGGTAATCTACTCTTCTATGTTTTAGTTTTTTTTGGGTGGGGCTGAAATTCAATAATTCATTTGTTCACTTACTAGCTTGGATATCTAAAATAATTTGATTATTGACTTAATGCAAAGAATTTTAATAATCAGTACTATTTTAAAATATTGCATTGGCTAGAATTTTAAAATTTGTTGTGCTATTATATTGAAAACTGATAAGAATGCAATCATATAGTATAATAGCGTAAAATAATTATACAGAAGATAACTCTTTTATCTAGTTATATGTGTATTATTACATTTTTAATTCTATATTTAAGCAATATTTTAAAAGGTGTTATTATTTTCTTTCTAATTATTATTTATTTTTAAATAATCCATTTTTAATATAGGTTTCAAAGCTTTTTTAAATATGTAATGTCCTTATATTTCTTCCTTTTCTATTATCAAGATGAATATACTCGTTGTTGTTATTGAAAACATTATAATGTAGGCCTTCATGCATATTAACGTGGTGGAATTAGAAAAGAAGATTTGGAATTACAGGAACATAAAATAAATAAGCTTCAAAGACGGTAATTTCACCCTAACATATGACTCCAAATTCAAGGAATTCAAGTGAAATTTGAGAACAACATGGAGAGGTGCTTATCTGGTTGAAAATCTTCCAGAGAATAGGTTAGTCCAAAACAAAACAATTGAGGAAGAATGAATCCCACACTTAGTGATGGTTACCAGTTAAAGGTCTCCGACTAAGTGGTTAGAGGTTAAAGGTCTCCAAGAGGGCTCTATCAAAGGATGATTTTAGTAATTCAATAAGTAAGTAGTTGAATGTGATTTGGAGTCTCCAAACTTTTGTTTCATCTATTCTCTAATCAAGAGAAAAGATAAAAATGAAAGAAAAAAGGAAAAAAATGAAAAAAAGAAAAAAGAAAAAAGAAATAATGAAAGGCCTCCTAAAAACCTCCACGATGAATTTGAGAGAAACACTAGGACTGAAAATATTTATGAGGGAGTCCAAGATTCAAAAAAATGAAAAATAAGAAAATTAAAGTCCCTTAGGTGAAAACCTCCCTTGAAGTGAGTAAGAAGTTATTGTAGGTTTAAAACCTCCCTTGGGGCAGCCCATATTTCTAAGAAAAGGAAAAAGAAGAAGAAGGGAAAGGAAAGAATAAAAAAAAAAATAACAAAAAGCAAGGGGTCCCATACATCAATCTTGCTAACACATTTTTTTTTAGGTTTCCAATCACATCCTAAAAAGGATGACAAGAAAGTAGACAACTTCAAAAGTCCACTTTTCCATCCACCAAGCTAGCTCTTTGCATATCCTCCATTTCATTAATTTTCCCAAATTTCTCCATCACTAGGTCACCAATCTCACTTAATTCTACATTACTCCTCAAGTGTTGTAGGATTGTCATATCTTACTGCAGGATTGTGTATATTTTCCACACGATTGTGATTGATAAAGAAAAGGGTTTGAATCCTGTATTTTTCGTAGAGGAATATGAGGAGGAGTCAACCACACCCTCATTATTCATTCTCCACAATACTTGAATTCTCCTCCTCCCAAAGCTTGACTTTTGTCCATATGAAATACTCATATTCAGCCCCTCATCCATAATTTTCACCACGTGGAAGACCTCTTGCCATTGTCAACATATTGACGATGAATTATCAGTTGTTTTGGAGCCATTATTTACAGGATATTGTGAGCATAAAGGGATTTGTGACTGCTACAAGAAGACACATAGTCGTCTAGCAATCTGCATAAACCCTACAAGACCACACTAAGAGCACCAAAATGATAATTGAACCATCATGAAGGAATAACAGAGTCATTTTATTGTTTTGGGGAAGCTAAAGGACCCTTCGAAAGATACTACTGGATCATTGTTCACAATAAAAAACAACATGTGATCCACCTCCTAAAGAACCTATATTGTCAAGCCTCAAAAAGTCAAGAAAAAATAGAAGAGAAAAAAAAAACTAGAGTAGAGATAATACATGGATCAACTAAAATGAGAAGGTGACACCTCTAGAAGCAAGTAGATAGGCGATTACCCTTATTCTAAAACAACAAGTAGACATCAAGTGTTCAACGCACAAGGAAATACTACCAAGTAGGCACAACTTTGAGAGACTCCCGACTTCTTCCTTTAAGCACATAATAGCTTGAAAAGGTTTCACATCCATGCGGGACAAGGTTTATGTAGGCTGAAGGTGGCTAACAATGTAGACCACCCTCAAAAAGTTAACTCAGGTTGCGTTTATCTCTCATCCAACATGGAGAAAAAGACAAAAGTTGAATGGTGATAATTACAAGGAGTGGGTCTATGAGTCTATGAAGAAGTGTGAAGGTGGTAGGTAGGGTGTAGCTAACATAGTGCGCTGAGCTTACAATCAAACTAGAAAATGAGTAAAGAGAGGGATCAAGCCTCATTTGTACCAAGAGTCTCATTCCAAAAATAGTAAGAAAGTCCCACTCCTTTGTCGAGAGTCAAGCTAGGTATCGTTAAGGGGCTCATAGGCTACCACAAATGGGATATGATGCCAAAATCTATCTACTATATCATTCATGTTGAGTGCTATTGGATACATAATAGATTCTACAAGATCATGACTCATTGTTATAGGATTAGCCATGGAGGTGGAAAATGATTTCATTTTGTGAATTCTCCTCCACCACCCTAGAGCCATGAAAGATTATAAAAGGAAGGGGTAATTAGTAAAATTTTCTCACCTATCATGTACAAAAATCCTATGAAATTTGTCTTATTTTTTCTATAGATATATCGTGTAGCAAACCCGTGAGAGATTAAAAAAAAAAAAAAACTAAACCCAACCTTACTTATGTGGTAAGCATGCTAGCAAGAGGATGAATTAGCTTCTAATTGGTAATACTACTTTTCTCCTAATAATCAAAAAAATAATAACCATTCCTCTCACCTCTCCTATGAAACCTTATCCTATTAAAAAAAATTAGAATTGAAAGTAAAATTGCTTGTAAAATCATTGAACGATTTATAATAGTGATCATGCGATGAGGCTTCAATAGAAGATATCCCATAAACTTAAAAAGAATAGACCAACATTGTCCTATTAAGGACATATTCCCAAACAAGTAGTGGATGGCATTATTTGACAAAATCAAGAGGTATAATGATGAAATAACCCATGAATTTGTAGTGGCCCTCCAACATAAAGGGAAAGATAGTGCCACCATCACTGTGAGGGGAATTAAAATCCATTTAAAAAAAGAAAAATTAGCATGGTGACCACATATGCTATAGGATTTAGGTAGGGAGAGAGGATATGATAGAAGCCATCACAACCAAAATAACTGATGCCCTCGAGGAAGAGAATCCAATTCAAGATATGAAAGGGGTTAGAAGGAAGAGCCTACTCTACCCATGGGATGAAGTAGCCTATCATATCTCAAAATACATATACTATGAGGGGAGGCTCAATTTTGTTTATGCCTATCA
Organism: Pinus taeda; assembly: GCA_000404065.3. Lineage (NCBI taxonomy): Eukaryota > Viridiplantae > Streptophyta > Pinopsida > Pinales > Pinaceae > Pinus > Pinus taeda. Next base: position 206,755 of record APFE030073264.1, on the reverse strand, counting down.
TTTTAGCCACATTAATAGATAATATTTCAAACATAATTTCCTCTCTCAAGCATACTAAGTATTCTGTACTTCCTTCTTCAATTCATAGTGGGAATTAGCCAAATGGTGAGAGAAGGGAAACATCAATACATTTCTCATGATCAGATCATAACGCTGATTTTCATGGATGTTCTAGACCACATAAGAAATGATGTGTCATGGGAAAATTTTATAGATATGGATAGGGAGATTTTTTTAGAAACACAAGGCAATATCCTATTGGAACTTGAAGGGATATTCGAAGATGTGTTGCAGAAAAATAAGTGACCGAAATGAAAGAAGTAGTAGGGGATAAAGACGAAAAACCATAGATATAAGTAGAAGACATTGGTGAGCCTTCTAGGCCTCAACAAAGGATGGGAGAAGAAGCGAAGGATATATTTTCAGAGGGAAACACTAAACAAGAAGTTCCTTTCACATTGGCAACCCCAAGTACATCTATCAAGGTTAAAATGAGGTAGGTAAAGCAATTTCCTTTTTATTTTGAGAGGAGTAGGAGTAGTACACTCAAGCAAGGGAACTATTTTCCTTCCAAAACTACCACGATCACCATTAAGGTATCACCTAGTCAAAAAGAAAGGGAATTAAAGAAGGGTAAGAATCAAATTCAAAAGGTGAGATCCCTCAAAACTAAAGGAAGGCATCCCCAACCCTCACAAACGAAGCCAAATTATACTGTATCTAAGATGATATAGGTGGAAGAAGAAACACCCACATTATAGGAAGGTGGGTAAGTACTGAAAGAAGAGGGAAGGTTGTTACATGAAATTAAGTCAATCCTATATGAAAGTGTTGCAACACCTCAAGAGGGAGGGTAATGACCACACGAGGTACAAGAGCGCGACCCTTAGCAAGATATTGGGTCCTACTACAATGTTTTTGATAGTGGATAAATAATACCCACGAAACTTGTACTACCAAGCCTCCTTTAGCTACAAAGAGATTGTTATGAACTACAAAATATAAGGGAGTAGAGGTTGTTGACCTACAGAAGAGGAAATGAAGAAGATGGGCAAAGAAATGTTTGATTTGAGGCTGAGAGAGACAACCATGAGGGAAAATCTACAAATGGAGGGCAAGATATTTAAAGAGAAGTTCTAGAAGAAAGAAGGGAAGCTCACCACCTTTCCAAGCTAGATATGGAGGTCACCCAATGCAAAAATTCCTCAAAAACATACGACTTTTTCCTTAAAGAGTAGTGGATTTGGTTTCAAATCAATGCTCTAGCACAATATTGTTCACTTCTCTTCCAAAACTAAAAAATGATAGAATTTTGTCATAAATCTAATGTGGAGGATAGAGCTAAGATAAAAAGCTTGTACATGCACAACCTCATTTTGACAGATATGACCTCATGGGATCCAAATTTAACGAGCGAGGATGTACAAATGATGAAATTGGAATCTTGGATGACTTATGACGAGGAAAGAGATGAAGAGGAAAAAAAAGGTCATATTGACAGAAGTTAATGACTATTTATGTGCCAGAGTAGAGTTGAGGGCCCCACACTTTATCATAGACAACCATACGGTCATCTTTTAGGATCCAAAATTTACACTGCGAGACATAGAGAAGTACGAGCAGCCCATCTTGCACTTTGATGAAATTTTCATATTGTTATCGATCCAGTGCTTCTACGGTTGTCAGAAGAGATGGCACTCCTTACATAAGCAACTTAAAAATCTGAGACTATCATTCTCCGGAGAGATTGAGGAATTATTTGGGGAAGACATCAATGTATAAGAGAATAGGTCAAATACTGAAGATAAGATAGATTTGGCTTATGCTAAACCGTACTTTATTTCTAGTGCTACAAGAAAGAAGAGAGTGGATGGAGGAGTAGAGAGAGTTGGAAGAGATAGAGAAGAATGTAGGTTTCGACCCTCAACATGGCACTACTTCTGAGATACCTTGGGATGTTAGGGTAGCCAACAAGGCTAGGAATGAGATGGAATTAAGTGGTTGAGTTACTCCAAGGGTGAGACACACATGAATAGATGTTGTTGGCGGGCCTCATTAATAGGTAGATAACAAGGCCGATATGACCATCCTTCAATATATATTTACTTCTTTACTCACATTTGACAACATTTTTTTATTATAATATATTTATTAGGAAGTCTAAAGGATGTTCATTATATATTGTGGCCTAACATGATTAATGTGTAGGAAAGGAGTACATTCACTGTGAAAATATACATTGGAGTATGTTAGAGAGGATGTAGGGGGCTTGTCCCCTACTTTTACTCACCTACAACTAGACTTGATCCCTATATTTACTCACCCACCATTCAAGGATCTAATAATAGTTGATGCACTGAATCATTGTAAGGATATTAGGGAGATATATCCACCTTTTAAGGGATTTTGGAGGGAAGCAATCCTCTTTCCAAGGATTCTACTCCTCAGTAAGTTTTGTATAAATGAGGACACCCAAGGGCTCATGAGGATTTGACATTTTGGAGAAAATAGAGAGTATTAAGGGAAAGGATATTGTAAGTGTAACTTTCATTCTTTTCTTCATGTATTTGAGCATTGCCTTCTATTAGTGAAAATCCTTTTTTTGTCTCAAATCTATGTTTTATTAGAATGTTGGGTTCCCTTGGGTTAGGGCCCAACCCAAAGGCTCTAGTTTCTCTCCTTGTGTATTTTATTCATGCACTTACATTCCTAACAATATTTCCTTTCCTTTATTATATTATTTGTTTATGAAAACAAATTCTTATGCAAGTTTGTCAATCACCTCCCTTCTAGGAAGTGTAGTTGGAAATATTGTGTCGACAAGCCAAAAATATTTTTTTATCTTCCTTCTTCAATAGTCAGATCTTTCATTAGGCTTCTTTTCACATCTCTATTTTGTACAAATTGATAGTTTGTGTAGAAATGTTTTCATTGATGGGAAGCATAATATATTGCAGTGGTAGGTTTCATGTGACTAAAAGATAAATTTACTTTTAACGTAGTAGTCAAATCTCAAATAAATTTCAACTCATTCTTTTTTTTTTATTTGAATTTTAGGCAATTTGCAATGTTAGCATGCTCTAGATGTTGGACAACATTGAGTAACTATTGTGGTATGTATGTCCTACTATTGGACTCCAAGGAGTATAACAATCATTTAAACTTCTCATCATACTACCAACTCCTTCGATTCTCCATAATCAACTCCTCCAAAACATTGTTCACTGAGAGTTCGTTTCGCATTTGTTGAAGGCCATTGTGAGTATTGCCCTTTGTACATGATGACCCCATGAGGGGTAATATAATTGTAAAGGACTTATCACAACCTTGTTAGACACACGATTACCCATTCGTACATCCATACCACTGTTGTAGACCTCATAATTCTCACAAATTTATTCTTGTAGCAAAACAAGGGAATCTTGTAGCAATCATGTAGCCTTGTTGTAGCACCATGTAGAATCTCTCCAAACATGACCAGAATTATCCATAAATCTTCATTTTTTACTACTAGCCCTTAATTATTCTCCTTAATATTCTAAACCAAGATTAAGGAAGACTATAGACCACTTAGGAATTTCCTTTCCACCACTGCAATTCATTAATTTTATGCAAAATTGGTTAGTAAACAGGTTCATGAATTTCGTAAGATAGTGATCATTTACATAATTACTTTATGAAGAACTTAACGAAATCTATTGATGTGATATAATCCCTCTTGAATACAATGATTGATGTTTATTTTAATTATATTTATTTTATTCAATTTTGATTAGGTTTGATTTCTTTTTTTCTTACATCTTAAGCTAGGTTTTCCATTTCAACCACTGTTATTTCTTATGCATGCATCAAGTTTCTAGTTGATGCAATATTTACATTTTATTATTATATTAATGTTTATAGTTTGTAGGTAGAATATCATTTAAATTTATAAAAGTAGTTTTTCCCTTAAATTTATGTAGGATAGATAAAATTTTCATTCCTATAACTAGATTAACATTTTCATTCATGTAACTAGATTAGAACTTCTTTTTATGCAACCTTATTTTTCCTAAAAATCTAGATTCTATTGGTAGGTTGGTATCTGCATACCTTAGCATGCTCTATTGTGTCATATTAACTTAAGTAGAGCTTATCCCACTGTGCATACAATACTTCCACCTCTTATGTTTGTACAAACCCCAAGTTGATAATTAATGTTGCTAGCCTTGGGAGTTACAACATTCTTGTTGCAATAATGGTGCATATAACTTGTGATGCAAGGCAAAGGTGGGACTCTATTGGGTTGTGTTATATTCTTTCCACGACTAACCTACGTATTGAACCGGGGGGTTAGAGGGGCGGCGGAGCCCCCGCTTTCTTGTGCCGATTACGCAGCGAGGGGGTCACGGGGGGGCAGCAGCCCCCCTTTTCTGGGGGGTTTGAGGGTGCTGGGTAGCTCCCCTCTACGGGGTCTAGGGCAGCGTCCCAGGAAATTTTTTTTTGGACCCTATATTAGGTTGGGCAAACCTACCTATGGTTTTCAGTCCATGGTTTTGGACGCGATGGTTTTTGGTCCATGGTATTGGATGCTTCGACATGTATAAATATGTATTGTAACATTGAAAGGAACATAATGAAAAATCAAGCTGGTAGTCCCGGTTTTGGGATCCAGTGGGAAATCTCTGTGTATATTTGTTTTATGTGTTATCTCTCGCATTTATATTTTTCATGTGATTTAGAATTCATATGCAGGTAATTTATGTACGGGGTTAAAACCTACATTTGGTA
>APFE030073264.1:123174-174952 GCA_000404065.3 Pinus taeda | reverse complement strand
CTACCCATGTGAATGAATGTGTCGAAGTCGAACATGGGAGAAACCACTTGATTACCAGTCAATGATGTAAACTGTTAACAAGTGTGAGAGGAACCACCAGTAATGTCAATGGCCCCCAAAGTAACCACCAGTAATGTCAATGGCCCCCAAAGTACTCAGTACAATCCATGAAATGTGAATAAATGAGTCGATGTCGAACATGTCATGGAATCCGTTGATCAAAGGTCAATGATGCAACCTGTCATCAAAGGCGAGAAACCTGCCATTGAGGCATGCAGATTCCAAGGTACTTACGATTTCTAGATCATCTTTCTAGATAATGAGTTGGAGTCGATAAAAAGCGATCCATCATAGGCAAGCCCATAACACGAAATCATAGGTCAAGTCTGAAGAAATATGTTTAGCAAGAACTAACTCAGGGATGGTCAATGATGGATGACAAATATTTTGCAGGTGGATGGTTTATTTGCACAGACCTCTTGAACACATAATGACACTGCAGATGGCTTGGTGACAGTTGACCCAAAGTTAATACCCGGAAACCGGCTGAGGACTTTCAAAGTGGCTTGATTAACTGTTAGGTAAAGGATTTCCCAACCCAGGTGGATAAAAGTGTCTTGTTCAAGAGTGATGGAAAGCTTTTTCAAACACAAAGTACAACAAACAGGTTCATTTTTCTCTCTTTTCCCCCACCATTTCTGGCAAGTACCTCTTTATTTTTGACAAGCTTGAGGAGGATAACATTTGCTTGGTTATAAGCTCACCCTTCGGATGAGTCCAACTTAGTTTAGATTCGAACCCTAAGAAGGAGTGGTCCGTTCCTGTTTGTAATTGAACAAGTCCTTTACTGTGAAATTTTAACGAGTCTAGTATAGGAGAAATTCGTTGTTTTTCAATTTTAGGGAGTCAGAAGAAAAACTTAAGAAAACTCCACGGTTGTCCTTTTTCGTAAATTTGTGTCTCCCAAGCCCGAAAAAGTATAAAATAATACTTGAGAGAACCGCTTGATCATTACGATCAATGAGTACTTTTCATCATTAGTGCCTTCAATCTGAAAAGTAAAAAAGCGATCGAAAACACGTCGTTTTATTACCAATATCGAACTTGAAACGACAAAAGTCTGACAATTTTTTCATGTTTATACGGTCGGAAAAGAGCTGTAAAGGACCGTCTTTTTAATTCCATTTTAACGAGTCTAAAAAGAAACACTCGGCAATCTTTTCATTTTTTTACGAGTCAGAAAAGAGCTTAAAGAAGACTCTTATGTGTTTTTTGTTGAAAATGATCAATTTCTGATCAATATTCTGCACAAAAATTGCAAACATTACTCATATCTGTTTAAAAATAATAAAAATGCACAAAAAATGACCCTTTCAAAGTAAAAAATAAATAAATTTTAATTTATTTATTCAAAAATCTTATAAAAAGGGCTTTTACAAGTTCATTTTTACCGTTTACCTTTGGAGTAAAAAGTAAGAGCTTTTGGTAAAAAACTCCCTGTGGAGATTACGCAAAATCCGACCGCTGGAATCGAGAATCGTCTTCTCCAGGTAATCCACAATGTCCATGACTTGCATTTCATCCATTTGAAATTTCGTTTTAGGGTTTAAATTTCGTTTTTTAGAGGAAAATTAGGGCAAAAACTCGCCCGCGGTGGTTGCCAGGGGCGCCATGTGGCCCATGCGCACCCCGACTTTTCTGTGCACATAGAAAAGTCGGGGTGCCACACCTAGTCTTAAGGAGAAGTGCGCACCTACGCACTGTCTCTAAAGGGATGGGTGCAAACCCCGCGGAACACAGATTTTGAACCCTAGTTTTTCCATTTTTGACCCATAGAATTTTGGAATGAAAATTTTAATCCACCTATTTTGTAATGTAGGTACATAATATGCTTGTTTGGCGGGAAAGAGAGTATGAGGATGTGGATCAGGCTACATTACTTCATTCGCCTTCATTACATGCATTGAGAGCATGCGGGCTTTTGAAATTTTGGACCATAGCTAGCATGAGGGCATAGGTAGACTTTTTACAGTGGCTGGTGAACAGGTGGACCATTCAGGACTAGTGCTTCATTATTGGTGGCAACCGGCTCGAAATCGAGCCGGATGACATATACTTTTTGACTGGCTTGCCCAAGAGAGGCGAGCAATTATCTCTGTTCGGATCTAAGGCCAGGTGGCCAATCTGTCGCTAGTCTCCGACTAGAGTTCTGTAATAACCAGGATCCGGACAAACAGATAGATGTAAAAACCATCTCCCGCCCTGAACTGAAGGTGATTGCTTTTACCGTTATCAGACTCTGTGGGAGCGCAACATTACATCTAGCTACAGGTTCCCAGATGCGCATGGTAGTGGACTGCTTCCGAGGCACCATCTTCAACTGGTGCGATGTTGTATTGGCCAATGTGTCGGGCCAATTGACTAGGGCGAAGAATGGGCAGCTAAAGAACTTTGGTTATGGTTATTTAGTTGTCAGTTTTGCCTTAGAGAGGGCACCGATGTTGGTTCCACAACAATTCACTGTTGAGGCTGGACTTCCCCGAGATCCTCGGGTTATGCGATGGGTTGCAGTTATGGCCCGCCATCCAGAGGAGGGTACTGAGGTTGTTCGATTCACTCCAGAGTATTTCCGTTGGTTAGAGAACCAACTTTTTATTATTCAGGATTTTCCATACGCTGGGATGGATTATCGCGGCGATCCCAACATGACTCTTCCATCAGGAGAGCAATGGGATGATAGAGGTAAAATTTGTTTTTCAACATTTTAATTTTATATGTATGTTTTTGTATTTTTAATGATCGTCCCAAAACTAATAGTAAAAGTTTTAAATGCAGATGTGGGTCCACGACGACCCGCCGCTCTCCAGCCCTATGATCGGAGACAACCAGCTGCCGCAGCACCGGCCCCACAGGACCAGACAGCAGTGACCTTGGCTGAGTTGGAGAGCCATCTAGAGCGCTTGACTGCAGATATTTCGGAGACCAGCATAGATGACATTCCTCTTCGGCTTCAGCGCTATGTGATTGGGGTCCCAGGACTTTTTAGGAGGTTCCTTTGTAGGGTGGCCCGAGCAGTGGTGTCTTATCGGGATCATCACCAGTGATAGGATGATTGCTTTGTAGACCCATTTTTGATATGACTTTTGATATTATCATTTTTGCCGATCATAAGGTGTTTTTCAACCTATGATCGATGACGATGTATATTTTGACACACTCTTATGCTATGCTATGCTATTACTATGGTTATCTTGCAAAACATGTTTATGAGATGTTTTTAAATTTATTGTTTGATTTAATGCAAATGTCTATTTAACATTCGAGAAGCAATTGCATTTGCTAATGTATTTAAATATCTTGGAATGTGTTGATATTCTATGTAATCAAATTCTCATTCCAAGAGACGGACTCTCAAAAATAATCATAATAATACTGGATTTTTAATGGCATAAACTCGATTAAGCTATAATACAACGAGTTCCGGATCTAAATTAACAATCAAACTTAGAATTCCAAATGAGATGGATTTAGATAATAATTCAATCACTGCACTGTATTTTGCAATGTTGTTCGTTGTTTGACCGAGGGTTACCTCGTGCATAGATACTAACTCGTCATAGGGTGAATAGATAACCCAAGCTGCGGAAGAGATGTTCCGTGTACTACGCCAAGCATCATCAGCGAAACCGATGTATGTTTGGAGAGGCATCGACATCTGCAATATCAAGAGTAAAATCAAGATAAGTAAGAGTAATAATGAAAAACACTCTCTAAAGTAAAGCACGCATCTTTAATCTACGAACACACCAACTTAGAAAAAACTAATCTAATGAAATCTCCATGCTATTCGTTTAAGCATAATATCGCTTTAGATAAAGCCCATTCCTAGGTTTACCTAAAGAGACACCGTCAAAATCTTCTAGCTCATAGGCCCCTTTTGCCAGCTTCCACTTGACAATATACGGACCACGCCACATGGGTACAAATTTGCCAACCCCTAGCTTATCGTTTGCTTGATCGTAAAGTAAACTAGGTCGCCTTCCGAAAAATTGCGGGGTGTAACATTTCGATCACACTAAGCTTTGATCCGTTTGGCATGAGTTTCGACAGCTAATGCAACATTGCGTCGATTCTCATCTAATTGAGCTAAGTATAATAAACGTTTTTCTTCTTCGGAAGTGGCTGGAAATAATTGCACAGCAATTTGTAATGACGGGATTTCGCATTCAATGGGCAATACTGCCTAAACCGTAAACTAGTTGAAAGGAAGTAAAACCTGTTGATGTTTTGACTGAGAAAAGGTACGCACAAAGCGCTGAAAATAACATGTTTTGCAAATTCGACCGATGAATCCCAATGATTCGTCGGATCATGGTGACTAGAACTTTGTTGATTGCTTCAACCAGACCATTTGCCTGTGGGTAATATGGAGTGGAACTATCGTGACGCAGGCCAAGCTGATCTGTAAATTCGGTCATCATGATATTTCGAAAATGACTCCCATAGTCAGTGATAATCGCTTGGAGAACACCAAACCTAGCAATTATATGATTGAAAACGAAAATCGCAGCAGTTTTTCCTTCTGCCGAAAATGTAGGCATCGCCTCGGCCCACTTGGTAAAATAATCTACCGCAAGGATGATATACGCATGCCCCTCGGCCGAGTGAGGGTTACATGTAATAAAATCGATACCCCATTTTGCGAATGGACCAACGACAATGATAGGGTGGAGAGGAGCAAGAGGAGCATGCATCTTACGATAAAAAATTTGGCAATTGTGGCATTTCTGGACGGCAGTAATACAATCTTTGAATAAGGACGGCCAAAGATATCCAGCGCGCAAAATCTTTTGCGCTATGGCATACCTAGACATATGACTGCCACACACTCCAGAGTGGCAGTCATTAAGAACCTTCTCAGCCTCGTCATGAGTAAGACAACGACGAAAAATAGAATCCACCCCACGACGATAAAGAGTATCTCCAATAATAGTGTAAGGTTGGGATTGGAAGCGTATTTTCCGGCGCTGAGATCGTAAAAGATCTGGCCGAAAATATTGGGTTTGGAGATAGACGATGATATCTCCATACTACGGATCAACAGTGCTGATAAGGAACAAGGATTCATCTGCAATGGAACCTTCTGCCACATGTTCAGTGTCAGCACGAGGGAAGTCACACATTAATTCCGCAAAAACAAAAGACTTCTTTGACTTGGCCTTTTCAAATTCTAGGTAAAATTCCTGCAGGATGAAAATCCATTTGGAATACTTGCCCCCCAGCAATTGTTTTGTCAAAATGTATTGCATAGGGTTACAGTCAGAAATAATAGTGGTTTTGCGTAACAAAATGTAATGACGAAATCGCTGAACAACTTGGAATGCAGCTAAGGAGTCGTAAAATATGAATTATGGAACCTCCATACCATGTTGGACTAAGATCCCATTCGTCCCCACAAGAAGCCTATAAAAACAAGGACATCAAATTCATTTGGAGCATCACTTCTCATGAAGTTCGAATTCTCTCTATTGGGCAGGGGTGCAAAAATCTTGTTGCTGGGCAGAAGTGCGAAGTGGGTAGCTCGGAAACTCTGTTGCTGCGATGTTGAAGTGAATGTGAGTTTGGGTGAGTCTAAGGAGTCAAGGAAAAACAAAATTTTGGTGGTGGTCTCTCTTTGTTTTGTTCTCTGGATTGGGAGATTAAAGTCTTGCAAGTTGGACTATTGTTGGAAGTTGTTAGCTGCTGCATAATCCAAGTTGCTGGGAAGAGGTCAATTTTCTGGAGGCTGACTTAAGGTGGAGGGAAGGTCTTATCTTGGTCCAGGGTTAAGAGTCTCAACGAATACTCTTATGAGATTTGACATCGATGAGATTGTTCTAGACAAAGAATTGGTGATCACTGCTATATTAGGATTGTCACCCTCTTGGAGTGCATTTGCTTCAGGTCTCAACAGTTGGAAGGTAACTCCCACCTTTGAAGAATTATGGACCGTATTTGGTTGCCAATACTGAAGGAGTATCAAATGCTTTTGTTGCTCATCATAAAGAAAGAGATCAAAGGGACTGAGGAAAGTTGACATGGCTAAGATAGAATGCTATCAATGTCATAAGAAGGGTCACTACAAAAATGATTCTCTTGAGAATCCAAGGAACAAGAAGAGAGGACGAGATCAAGCCAAATGTGCTGAAGAAAAAGACTCAAAGAAAATCAAGCTCGAATAATTTGACATTAGGGACTTACACTATTAAGTCATTTGCTTTACATAACTTGTTTCATATGCTTTAGAATTTATAGGTTTTTAACATATTTTAGAAAAGATATTTTTGTATTAAGTATGTAGGTTTCCCTCCAGCTTTGGAGGGAGCTCCCAAAAACTCTCAAAGATAAATATCCTATGTCTTTTCAGTTTTGGGTTCATGTACTCATTTAGTTTTGATTGTATTAAATACTAATCACCTTCCTTCCCCCCCCCCTGTGTTGATTAGGAAACCATCCGAAAGAAGGAGGATCTCTCAAGACAAGGTTAGTCAAGAAAAAATTATTATTCATTTGATGATCTATTTATAACTTTGTTATGACTAGCTGTATTGAATCTTAGTGATTCTTGTTTGGGTGATTCATCTCTTGATAAATCTATCCACCCCACTCATATTCTTGATTCATTGTAAAGAACCCTAGACAGGTTATGGAAAAACCTAACCGAAGGGTATGCTAATGGGAATGTTTGCAATCGTAAGTTGATTTAGATATTGTGAAATGCTAATTAAAGTTTTATTGATGATGTCATGTTTGGGATTTTGGTATGATCGGGAAGTTAAGATGGAATGATAAGGTCTAAAATCCCAGAACCTTTGAAGTTTTGGTAATGTAGGGTTTAATGTGTTCTACATTGGAACCCTAGCTCATTAGGGTTTAGTGGAATGTGTGAAAAAGGCCCTTATACTGTTTTAGAAATGATTTCCTTGGTATGTGTGTTTGTCTGATCAAACCCAAGTGTAATCAAGATGGTTGTGTGTCTAACTCTTATTGATATTTGTGAAGTTGGTTTTGACTAACACATGATATGATATATATTTGCATCTAGGCGTATATATGTCCTTTTTGGTTGAAGTTCTAGGCTAGTTTGAGTCAATGTACTTATGTTATTGGACATATGATATGCTGATGTATGGTTATGATTTCCTATATATGTATTGATCTAGTCATTGATGGTTGTGAGTGGTAGGATTCAATTAAAGTCCTTGTCTAAGATTCTAGGATGTTGATGCTTGAAAATCTAGTGTGTTAGAGCTAAACCCTAGTAAAGTTAAAATTGTCTAGTATGTGTGATATAACAATCTAAAATCTATTAGGTGATTGTTGAGAAAGAAATTTTAGGGGATTGGAGTTAAAACTTAGTCAAAGTAAAATCTTTGAAAAATGATAATTCGCGATTTGCGAAGAGATTGTTGAAATCTGAATTTTTGGTTGAGTATTATAATTGCTTGGAACTCTAGCGGTTGGAACTAGCCCTAGTAAAAGCTGGTCAGGTTAATGATTGAGATGTGATTGACTTTGATTGATTTGTTTATTTGAAATCTTGGATTTATATGAATCCCTAGTGAGAAGTCTAACATATGTATTCTGAAAGATTGTTAGATACTTTATAGATCTATATTTGTCTGAATTATTTTTAGCGTTTGCTATTGTTGTAGTAAGGTATGCCATACTTTTGGGAGACACATTGAAACCCTAGATGGAATGAATGTTGTTATGATGTAGTCTGGGGTGTATGACAAAGGCTCTAGCAATATGTTGAATATTATATGTCTCTTGTTTGTAATTAAGTTTGGGTATCTGATACATATAAAGATGAAATGCTTCCGTGATTATGATATGGCTAACATCATTCTTCTATAGATTTGGTAGTACTTTCTATCTAAGCTGTGAAGGTACACAATCTTCAACTTGGTGAAGCTGCTCGATGTGACAAGCATGATGAGGATGATAATAACTCCGACGAAATGGTTGAAAGCCACGAAATAATCTCCGTGTCAAGAAGACGAAAGCTTATCATCCAGAGGAAATATGAATAGAAAAAAGATCTCCCTACGATTAAGAGGGAGTTTGGATGGAGAAGTGCTTCCTAATTAAGAGGGAGGGCATATCTTGGTTTTGAGTAAAAGAATGTAATTCAAAGGATACCTTGCTACATGGGAAGTAGGAAAGAAAAGTATAATTGAGAAATATTTTGTCAAAGATTTGATTGATAGTCCTACTATAGGTGGGAAGCAACATCAATTGTCTGAAAGACCCCAAACATTTGTATTTTATTATGTACATGTGAAATTAGATTATTGATTAGGGTTCTGTTTGTACAGGTGAATCTCTTGAAGGCTTTGATAACATGATGGTTACCAATAAGTTTGATTGGGAGAGATTGAATATTCTTGATCGATTGGATCAAGGGGTGTTGAGGCTCTGCGAGTGAAGCATTGCTTGGGCATACATATGGCTGACACTTCCTGTTGATGTCTAGGTCTTGAGGTTGGAAAGGTGGCATTGGTCATTGAGCTCTGACACACACCTAGATTTTGGGTTGGTGGTTAGCAAGTAAGCTTGATGGTACCTAGAGGGGCTAAAAGCTTGAGTCCACCTTAGTCCCACTTGGATGGGTTGCCATGCTGAGGAATCTAGTCCATGTCATTACGGTGCCTAAATCATTGAGTCACTGTTTGGATAGATTGCCTTGGTCAGGAATCTAGTTCATGGGATTGCAGTGCCTAAAATTCTTCATGGTTCATATACTTTGAGATCTTCAATTGTATATGTACATTATGAATACCTCCGTAGTTAAGAAGAGCGTTGGAAAAAGTAACTATGTCCGGTCTTCAATAATGTACTTGAGTCATTATGTAATTTACTTGTCAAAAGAATAAAGAAAATAATTATTATTATTATTATTGTGACTTATTAAAGCATGGCTTTCATGCTTGGGCCACCATGTTTTAGGTCAAAGTCCCCATTGAGGACTTATGATTGATTGAGTCTATAGAATTATTGTACATTTAAAGAGACCCTTCTTGTGCTTTTGAATCATGTAAAAAAGTTTAGTATTGATTCAAATATGAATTATGGAACCTCCACACAATGTCGGCCTAAGGTAAGATCAAGTCGGTCTAAGACCCTATTCGACCCCACAAGAAGCCTATAAAAAGGACACCGAATTCATTTGGAGCATCACTTATCATCAAGTTCAAATTCTCTCCATTGGGTAGAAGTACGAAAATCTTGTTGCTGGGAAGAAGTGTGAAGTGGGTAACTAGGAAAGTATGAAGTGAATGCGAGTTTGGGTGAGTCTAAGGAGATAAGGAAAACGAAATTTTGGTGGTGGTCTCTCTCTGTTGCGTGCTATAGATTGGGAAATTGAAGTCTTCCAAGTTGGTTTGCTTTCAGAAGTTGTTAGCTGCCGCAAGTTGATGCATAGTCAATGTTGCTAGGAAGAGGTCAATCTTTTGGAGGCTGACTTGGTGTGGAAGGAAGGTATGGTCTTGGTATAGGGTGAAGAGTCTTAAATAATAATATTGAAAGTAATAATTACTTTGACTGGGTTTTTCCCCTTAAGGGGGTTTTTCCTTGGCACGTGCCTATATCTTGTGTTCATTGTTTTATGTGCTGCTACTTTTGATATTTGCTTGATGATGTGAAGAAAGAAGATATGAAGAATCGTAATAAAAGAAAAATCACAAGTAATTATCAAAATCAAGAAAATCTTTACTTCCTTTTTTATTTTCCAACATGGTATTAAAGCTTTGGTGAATAAAGAAGAAAAATCCAGATCTATTCATAGGCACCATCTCAGGGAAGGAATCTATCATATTCAAGGAAGATGTCTAACTCAATCAAGGGGAGAACAAACTTGAAGTAGCATCAAACTTTAGATCCTGGAAAAAGAGGATTGACCTAATCCTCGAGAAGAACAAGGTGATGGACTTGGTGAAAGGAAATGTAAAGAAACCTATAGAAGAAGCTAGTGATGTTGACAAAGCGAAATTCATGGATCTTGAATTGGTGGCTATGACTCTGACGGTAGAAGGGATAAAAGACAACCTTGACCCATCCATAGCTAATGTCGATCATGCTCAGGAAATGTATGAAGCCTTGTCAAAGCTATTCACTATTAAGAACATTGGTAAAGTGGCAAGTTTGAAGAATGAGTTGAGGAATATGAAGATGACTAAAGAAGATACTGTGGCAACCTTTTTTCGAAGATAGCTAGACTCAAGGATGTCCTTTTGGACATCGATGAGATTGTTCCTGACAAAGAATTGGTGATCACTGCTATATTAGGATTGTCACCCTCTTGGAGTGCATTTGCTTCAGGTCTCAACAGTTAGGAGGTAGCTCCCACCTTTAAAGAATTATGGACTGCATATAGTCAAGAAGAATTAAGGATATTAATGGTTGCCAATCTTGAAGGAGTATCAGATGCTTTTGTTGCTCATCATAAAGAAAAGAGATTGAAGGGACTGAGGAGGAATGTTGACATGTCTAAGAATGAATGTTATTAATGTCATAAGAAGGGTCACTACATAAATGATTGTCCCGAGAAGAGAGGACAGGATCAAGCAAACTATGTTGAAGAAGAAGATTCAATGAGAATGAAGCCTGAAGAATATGACATTAGGGACTTACACTATTAAGACATTTTCTTTACAGAACTTGTTTGATATGTTTTAGAATTTATAGGTTTTTAACATATTTTGGAAAAAGACATTTTTTTATTAAGTTTGTAGGCCCTCAAGCTTTGGAGGGAGCTCCCAACACCTCTCAAAAATAAGTATCCTATGCCTTTTCAATTTTGGGTTCATGTACTCATTTAGTTTTGATTATATTAAATAATAATCACATTTCTCCCTCTATTGTGTTGATTAGGAAAACATTTGAAAGGAGGATCTCTTAAGACAAGGTTAGTCAAGAAACAAAGGCATGCTTTGAATACATTGATTGAAAGGATTATTCATTTGATGATCTATTACTAACTTTGTTATGATTAGCTGTATTGAATCTTAGTGATTATTGTTTGGGTGATTCATCTCTTGAAAAATCTACCCACCCTACTCATATTCTTGATTGAATGTAAAGAACGCTAGACAGGTTATGGAAAACCCTAATCGAAGGGTATGCTAATGTGAATTTCTAAAATCCTAAGTTGATTTAGGATATTGTGAAATGTTAATTAAGTTTTATCGATGATGTCATGTTTGGGATTTTGGTATGAGCGGGAAATCCTAACTTGGTAGGATGGAATGATAAGGTCTAAAATCCTTGAACCTTTGAAGTTTTCGTAATGTAGGGTTTGCTGTGTTCTATATTGGAACCCTAGCTTATTAAGGTTTGGTGGAATGTTGGAGCAAGACCCTTACACTGTCTTAGAAATGATTTCCTTGGTATGTGTGTTTGTTTGATCAAACCCGCGTGTAATCAAGATGGTTGTGTGTCTAACTCTTATTGATATTTGTGAAGTTGGGTTTGACTAACACATGATATGATATATATTTGCATCTAGGCATATATATGGATATATCCTTTTTGGTTGAGGTCCTAGGTTGGTCTAGTTTAAATGTACTTATGTGATTGGACATATGATATGCTGATGTATGGTTTATGATTTCCTAGATATTTATTGACCTAGTCATTGATTTTCATGAGTGTTAGGGTTCAATGTAAGTCCTTGTCTAAGATTATAGGATGTTGATGTTTGGAAATCTAGGGTGTTATAACTAAACCCTAGTAAAGTTAAAATTGTCTACTATGTGTGATATAACAATTTGAAACCTAATAGGTGATTGTTGAGAAAGAAATTTTAGGGCTTTGGAGTTAAACCTTAGTCAAAGCAAAATCTCTGAAATATGATAATTTGAGATTTGCGAAGAGATTGTTGAAATATGAATTTTTGGTTGAGTATTATAATTGCTCGGAACTCTAGGGGTTGAAACTAGCCCTAGTAAAAGCTGGTGAGGTTAATGGCTAAGCTGTGATTGACTTTGATTGATTTGTTTGTCTGAAACCTTGGATTTATATGAATCCCTAGCAAGAAGTCTAACATATGTATTATGAAAGATTGTTAGATACTTTATAGATCTATTTTTGTCTAAATTATTTTTAGGGTTTGCTATATGTTGTAGTAAGGTATGCCATACTTTTGGGAGACATTGAAACCCCAGATGGAATGAATGTTGTTATGATGTAGTCTATGGTGTATGAAAAAGCCCCTAGCAATATGTTGAAGATTATATGTCTCTTGTTTGTAATTAAGTTTGGGTATCTGATATATATAAAGATGAAATTCTTTTGTGATTCTGATATGGCTAACATCATTCTTCTTTAGATTTGGTTGTACTTTCTATCTAAGGTGTGCAGGTACATAATATTCAACTTGGTGAAGATGCTCAATGTGACAAGCATTATGAGGATGATAATAACTCTGATGAAATGGTTGGAAGCCACGAAATGTTCTCCGATGTCGAGAAGATGAAAGCTGATCTCTTGAAGGAAGCATGAATAGAAAAAAGATCTCTCTAAGATTAAGAGGGAGTTTAGATGGAGAAGTGCTTCTTGATTAAGAGTGAGAGCATAACTTGATTTTGCGTAAAAGAATGTAATTCAGAGGATATGTTGTTGCATGGGAAGTAGGAAATAAAATTTTAATTCAGGAATTATCTGTCAAAGATTCGAATGATAGTCCTACTATAGTTGAGAGGCAACATTAATTGTCTGAAATACCCTGGAGGTTTGTATTTGATTATGTACAGGTGAAATTACATTATTGATTAGGGTTGTGTTTGTACAAGTGAATCTCTCAAAGGATTTGATAGCACGTTGCTTACCAATTAGCTTGATTGGAAGATATTGGACATTCTTGATCTACTAGATCAAGGGGTGTTAAGGCTTTGCAAGTGAAGCATTTCCTGGGCAAAGATATGGCTGATAGTTTGGGTCCCGGAGTTGGAAAGGTGGCGTTGGTCATTGAGATCTGACACACACCTAGATTTTGGGTTGGTGGTAGGGGCTGAAATCTTGAGTCCACCTTAGTCCCAAATTGGATAAATTGCCTTGGTTAGGAATCTAATCCATGGCATTGGAGTGCCTAAACCATTGAGTGACTGTTTGGATAGATTGCCCTGGTCAGGAATCTATTCCATGGCATTGTGGTGCCTAAAGTACTTCATGGTTCATATAGTTTGAGATCTTTCATTGAATATGCACATTATGAATACCTCCATAGTTAAGAGGGAGTGTTGGAATAAGTAACTATGTTCGGTCTTCAATAATGTACTTGTAAAAAGAATAAACATTATTATTATTATTATTATTGTCACTTATTAAAGTATGGGTTTCATGATTGGGTCACCATGTTTTAGGTCAAATTCCCCATAAAGGACTTCTAGGATTTATTCCGAGTCTACAAAATTATTGTACATTTAGAGAGACCCTTCTTGGACTTTTGAATTATGTAAAAAGTTTTAGTATTGTGCCAAATATGAATTATGGAACTTCCACACCATGTCGGCCTAAGCCCCTATTTGACCCCAAAGAATCCTATAAAAATGACATCGAATTCATTTAGAGTATCACTTCTCATCAAGTTCGAATTCTCTCTACTAGGCATAATTGCAAAAATCTTGTTGCTGGGAAGAAGTGCGAAGTGGGCAGCGTGGAAAGTCTGTTTCCGGGAAGCTGAAGTGAATGCGAGTTTGGGTGAGTCTAAGGAGTCAAGGAAAAACAAAATTTTGGTGGTGGTCTCTCTCTGTTTCGTGCTTTAGATTGGAAGATCGAAGTCTTCCAAGTTGGAATGCTACGAGAAGTTGTTCATTGCTACGAGTTGCTGCATAATTGGAGTTGTTGGGTATAGGTCAATCTTTTAGAGGCTGACTTGGTGTGGAGGGAAGGTCTGGTCTTGGTCTAGGGTGAAGAGTCTCAAAGAATACTATTGAAAGGAAGTATTACTTTGACTGGGTTTTTCCCCTCGAGGGTGTTTTTCCCTTGCATGTGCCTGCAACTTATGTTCATTGTTTTATGTACTACTGATTTTGGTAATTGCTTGATGATGTAAAGAAAGAAGATATAAATAATCGTAATAATAAGAAACATCAAAAGTAATTATCAAGATCAAGAAAATATTTACTGCCTTTCCGATTTTCCAACATGGTATCAGAGCTTTGGTGACGAGAGAAGAAAAGGTAGATCCCTTCATAGGCACTATCTCACGGAGGGAATCTATCATATTCAAGGAAGATGTCTAACTCAATCAAGGGTGAGAACAAATTTGAAGAAAAAGAGGATTGACCTAATCCTCGAGAAGAAAAAGGTGCTCGACTTGGTGAAAGGAAATGTAAAGAAACCTACAGAAGAAGGTAGTGATGCTGACAAAACGAAATTCAGGGATCTTGAATTGGTGGCTATGACTCCGATGGTAGAAGGGATAAAAGACAACCTTGTCCCATTCATAACTAACATCAATCATGCTTAGGATATGTATGAAGCCTTGTCGAATCTATTCACTATGAAGAACATTGGTCAAGTGGCAAGTTTGAAGAATGAATTGAGGAATATGAAGATGACTAAAGAAGATACTGTGGCACCTTTCTTTATGAAGATAACTAGACTTAGGGATGATCTTTTGGCCATTGATGAGATTGCTTCGGACAAAGAATTGGTGGTCACTGCTATAATAGGATTTCCATCCTCTTGGAATGCATTTTCTTAAGGTCTCAACAGTTAGAAGGTAGCTCCCACTATTGAATAATTATAGACCGCATATATTCAAGAAGAATGAAGGATATCGATGGTTTCCAATCCTGAAGGAGTATCAAATGCTTTTGTTTCTCATCACAAAGAAAAGAGATCAAAGGGACCGAGGAGGAAAGTTGACATGTCTAAGATAGAATGTTATTAGTCTCATAAGAAGGGTTACTACAAAAATGATTGTCTCGAGAATCCAAGGAACAAGAAGAGAGGACAGGATCAAGCCAACTATGCTAAAGAAGAAGACTGAAAGAAAATCAATCTCGAAGAATCTGACATTCGGGACTTACACTATTAAGTCATTTTCTTTACATAACTTGTTTTATATGATTTATAATTTATAGGTTTTTAATGATAGTTTGGAAAATACATTTTTGTATTAAGTTTGTTGGTTTCCCTCAAGCTTTGGAGGGAGCTCCTAAAAACTCTCAAAGATAAGTATCCTATGTCTTTTCAGTTTTCGGTTCATGTACTCATTTAGTTTTGATTATATTAAATACTAATCACATTTCTCCCTCAATTGTGTTGATTACGAAAACATTCGAAAGGAGGATCTCTCAAGAAAAGGTTAGTCAAGAAACAAAGGTATGCTTTGAATACATTGATTGAAAGGATTATTCATTTGATGATCTATTACTAACTTTGCTATGACTAGTTGTATTGAATCATAGCGATTATTGTTTGGGTGATTCATCTCTTGATAAACGTACCCACCCCACTCATATTCTTGATTGACTGTAAAGAACCCTAGACAGGTTATTGAAAACACTAACCGAAGGGTATGATAATGTGAATGTATGAAATCCTAAGTTTATTTAGGATATTGTGAAATGCTACTTAAATTTTTTATTGATGATGTGATGTTTGGGACTTTGGTATGATCAAGAAATCCTCACTTGTTAGGATGGAATGATAAGGTCTAAAATCCCAGAACCTTTGAAGTTTTGGTAATGTAGGGTTTGATGTGTTCTACATTGAAACCCTAGCTCATTAGGGTTTGGTAGAATGTGTGAGCAAGACCCTTATACTCTCTTAGAAATGATTTCCTTGGTATGTGTGTTTGTCTGATCATACCCAAGTGTAATCAAGATGGTTGTGTTTATAACTCTTATTAATATTTGTGAAGTTGGGTTTGATGAACACATGATATGATATATATTTGCATATAGGTATATATATGAATATGTCCTTTTTGGTTGAAGTCCTAGGTTGGTCTAGGTCAAATGTACTTATGTTATTGGACATATGATATGCTGATGTATGGTTATGATTCCTTAGATATGACCTAGTCATTGATGGTCACAAGTATTAGGATTCAATGGAAGTTCTTATCTAAGATTCTAGGATGTTGATGTTTGGAAATCTAGGGTGTTATAGCTAAACCTTAGTAAAGTTAAAATTGTCTAGTATGTGTGATATAACAATCTGAAATCTATTAGGTGAATTTCTCAAAGGATTTGATAACATGCTAGTTACTAATCAATTTGATTGGGAGAGATTGGATATTCTTGATCTGCTCGATCAAGGGGTGTTGAGGCTCTGTAAGTGAAGCATTGCCTGGGTAGACATACGGCTGACACTTCGTGTTGATGTCTGGGTTCTGAAGTTGGAAAGGTGGTGTTGGTTATTGAGCTTTGTCACACACCTGGAGTTTTGGTTGCTGGTTAGCAAGTGAGCCGGATGAAAGCTTGAGTCCACCTCAGTCCCACTTGGATAGATTGCCCTGGTCAGGATTCTAGTCCATGGCATTGTGGTGCTTAAATCATTGAGTGACTATTTTGATAGATTGCCCTGGTCAAGAATCTAGTCCATGGCATTGCGGTGCCTAAAGTTCTTCATGGTTAATATAGTTTGAAATCTTCCATTGTATATGTACATTATGAATATGTCCCTAGTTAAGAGGGAGTATTGGAAAAAGTAACTATGTTTGGTCTTCAATAATGTACTTGAGTCATTATGTAATGTATTTGGAAAAAGAATAAAGAAAATAATTTTTATTTTTATTATTGTTACTTATTAAAGCATGGGTTTCATGCTTGGTTCACCATGTTTTAGGTCAAAATTCCCCATTGAGGACTTCTAGGATTTATTCAGAGTATAGAATTATTGTACATTTAAAGAGACCCTTGTTGGGGTTTTGAATCATGTAAAAAGGTTTAGTATTGAGTCAAATATGAATTATGTAACCTCACGATGTTGGCCTTAGGGAAGATCAAGTTGGCATAAGACCTTATTCAACCCAACAAGAAGCCTATAAAATGGACATCGAATTCAGTTGGAGCATCACTTCTCATCAAGTTCGAATTCTCTCTACTGGGTAGAAGTGCGAAAATCTTGTTGTTGGGAAGAAGTGCAAAGTGGGTAGCTAGGAAAGTCTGTTGCCGGGAAGCCGAAGTGAATGTGAGTTTGGGTGATTCTAAGGAGTCAAGGAAAAATGAAATTTTGGTGGTGGTCTCTCTCTGTTTCGTGCTCTATATTGGGAGATCGAAGTCTTCCAATTTGGACTGCTACGAAAAGTTGTTCATTGCTACGAGTTGCTGCATAGTTGGAGTTGCTTGGAAGAGGTCAATATTCTAGAGGCTAACTTGGTGTGGAGGGAAGGTCTGGTCTTGGTCTAGGGTGAAGAGTCTCAAAGAATACTATTGAAAGGAATAATTACTTTGATTGGGTTTTTCACCTCGAGGGTATTTTTCCCTTGCATGTGCCTATATCTTGTGTTCATTGTTTTATGTATTGCTGATTTTGGTAATTGCTTGATGATTTTTTTTTTTTGAGAGTGGTTCACGGACACCCTGGTCAACGGGTGTCACTACGTCCATAGAAAAATATGGGTTGATGCCCCTCGGCCTACTGCAAAACCTAACCCCAAGGGCTTCGTGGAGAATGGACCCTGTGACCTCCTGATGGCGAGGCACTGATTTTGACCAACTGAGTTAACCCTTGGGGCTAGTAATTGCTTGATGATATAAAAAAAGAAGATATAAATAATCATAATAAGAAGAAACATCACAAGTAATTATCAAAATCAAGAAAATATTTACTGCCTTTCTGATTTTCCAACATGGTATCAAAGTTTTGGTGAAGAAAGAAGAAAATATAGATCCATTCATAGGCACTATCTCAGGGAAGGAATCTATCATATTCAAGGAAGATGTTTAACTCAATCAAGGGTGAGAAAAAATGTTAGGGTCCCACCCTAACCCCCTTATTTATGTAATTGGATCACGTCATAGTCAAGAGTCAATAAAGCCCATATTAATAATTGTAAGTGGTTAATCCGCAATTAATAACGGAACCACAATTAGTTGCAAATGGCCATAGTATTAGATATGATTGGTATTATTAATACCATGGTATTGCCCGTGTATTGCATGTAATGAGGTGCCAATTATAAAGGATAGAGACTCCTGCGAGAGCAATCGTTGTCTTATTTTGTAAAGGCGAGCTCTGCTCTAATGGAGGTTTCCCCTCGAAGAGGCCAAGTGAACATTAACTCTTCTACTCTGAATAATAAATCATTGCTATGTTCTGTGTTCTAGGTATCTTTTTTTTGCAATATTCTGTAATTTGGGTATCGATTGGCAGTTAAGAGCATAACAAGTGGTATCAGAGCACTTTTCCAGGGCTGGGTGGGATCTCATTTGTCCGCCAAAATTTTTTTTTTGGCTAGAGACGTGTTCCGGCGTCTTTAAACCACGGGATCTGTCGTTGAGCGCATAAATCTGTGGATTTGGGGAGGCATGCATGCAGGAAATACAAGAGGTGGTCACGTCTGTTGGACTCCCTTGTAACCCCTGTGGGTACCCCTTCAAGTAGTAACGCATTAGACAGAACCTCGCACTGACTGTCTTCCACGTACCCTCTGGGTATATCGGAATCCCCCTAGGCTCCTTTGAAACCTCGCCATAGATAAACCGTCGGCCGTCTCGCGGCTACAGTACACCGAGAACAGCACTCGGAGAGATTACTCGCCCGTACGATAGGGTAGTCGGGTGGTACGACTAAGGGTACGGTCGACCCTCCTTAGTTAGAGCCCTGAAACATTGGGCCGAGTACTACTGCCATACCCTTATGTATATTGCGATCTGTAGCACCTGACACTCCTCAAGACCCTAGTTCCCTTTTCTATCATCATCTCTTCCAGATCCGCTTGTGCAAAGGAGTGCAGCAGTAGCAAACATCGGTCCCAATCAGCCATTCTGATCTATTAGATCCATCAGATCCGCAGAAGCAGTCAGTTCCGCCACCCAGCACTATCAGATCCGCCATTCAGATCTCTCAGATCCACTAGATCAGAGTTGTTGTGAAGGGTTCCTATACCGGGGTATAATTTTCGCAGGACTTTTGGCCGCATTGACATTTTGAGAATTTGGCCACTACAATATTGATAAGGGAGGAGTAAAAAAAAAAGTCTGAGACCTTTCAGGGCGCTTATTAGTGATCTAGCCCATCAGAATCAGGATGACGAGCTGAGCACGGTGGTACCATTCACTTCTTAGTGATTTTTTTAGGTGGTCCCACTTTTCAAAAAATCCTGTTGGTGTATGGTAGAAACTAGAGCTCAAGCGATGGCCAATGAAAGGATGGACAAACTTGAAGAATCAGTGCATAACCTCGACCTTCAGCTTACCAGACTATGTAGCATGGTCGAAAAAATAGTCTCGAAGGGCAAGGAGCAAGCCCCCGAGGAGGAGTATAATGGCCATGAACAAAATGAGGGTGAGTCTAGCCACTCTCCTCACGTCTGGCACACCCACCCACAACCCAGTCAGTGACCTCCCAAGTTGGATATGCATAAATTTGACGGTTCTCACCCGTCGACATGGATAGCACAAATGGAGCAATATTTCAAACTAAATCGCATCTTCGATGATGAGACTCAGCTTATGTTGGGGAACATGTACTTGGACAATGAAAGGTGGCAATGGTGGGAATGGCAGCAACGTTGCATTGGACCTTTTAGGACTTGGCCCAAATTCACCAAAGCTCTTCAAGACCGCTTTGACCAGGAATCATCTTTTTTGGGTCGTCTTACTAAGCTCTGACAGACTGGTACAATGGATGAATATATTACAGCTTTTGAAGCCTTAGCCTTCCGCACTTGGGGTCTCTCAAATGGGTTCTACACGGAATGTTTTATCAGCGGTCTTAAAGAAGCTATCAAAGCCTAAGTCCTACTGCACCACCCTCCCACATGGACGGAGGCTTGCAAGGTAGCTCGTAACGTGGAACATGCATTAGCAGCCCAATACAGTTGCCCAAATGTCTCCGCTAAAGGTCGCCCCCCACAGGCTCACAACACGACTCAAACACTTAAAGTCCAAAAGGTGTCACCTGCGGAGATGGCTGAAAGAAGAAAGAAAGGCCTATGTTACTACTGTGATGAAAAATACTCCCTAGGTCATAAATGCAAGGAGCCCAAATTTTTTCAAATTGATGCCACTGCCTACAGCTCAACAGAGGAAGAGCCACCACTGGAGGAACATGAGCCGCTAGAAGAAGACAACCAACAGGACAATGTCTCTGACGAACCACTTATTTCGTTGCATGCTTTGGCAGGGATTTCTTCCCCTCAAACTCTCAAAATCAGAGGTTTTATTAAACATCGCCCAGTAGTAGTCTTGATTGATAGTAGAAGTACACATAATTTCATCCATCAAAAAGTCGCAGAAGAAGTGCATTGTTTTGTACAAGCAGTTTCTAACTTCCAAGTTCAAATTACGGATGGAGGCACAATGAAATGTGAAGGCCGCTGTGAAAATGTCAAACTTCAAATGGGGGATTATCAGTTGAAAACCCACATGTTTGCCATACACATGGGGGGTTGCGACATTGTCCTCAGAGCTGAATGGCTCCACACTCTTGGGCCAATCACAATGGATTTCCAGGAGTTATATATGAGTTTTAAGCAGAACAACTACACACATACCCTCCGTGGACTCCAGGCGGGAGCCCCCTCTATCATCAACTCGCATAGGATGGAAAAATTGTTAAAAAAGGGCAATCATGGAGTTGTAGCTCAATTTAATGCCATCCAGGCAGTTGAAACCAAGCTGCCGCCAATTCATCCTGAGATGCAACAGATTTTAAATAACCATCTACCAGTCTTTGACAAGCCTCAGGGGCTTCCACCCTCGTGAAGGGAACATGATCATAGCATCACCTTGGTTCCATGGGCCTAACCCCCAAATGTGCGCCCATACAGATATCCGTTCACCCAAAAGAATGAAATAGAAAAAATCATCAAGGAGCTTTTGGAAGCCGGTGTCATTCGTCCCAGCATTAGTCCTTATTCATCCCCAGTGGTCATGGTGCTCAAGAAAGATGGGGATTGGCGGACATGTCTTGACTTCCGGGCCCTCAATAAGTTGACAGTCAAAGATAAATTTCCCATCCTGGTGGTTGATGATTTGCTGGATGAACTCAATGGGGCTCAATTTTTCATGAAGCTCGATCTTCGCTCAGGCTACCACCAAATTCGCATGAAGGAAGTCGACATCCCCAAGACTACTTTCAAAACTCATGAAGGCCACTATGAATTCCTGGTCATGCCATTTGGTCTTTGTATTGCCCCCTCTACTTTTCAGAGCCTTATGAACCACATTCTCAAACCATATCTCAGGAAATTTTTCCTTGTCTTCTTCGATGACATCCTCATCTATAGTTGCACTTGGGGTGCACATCTTCAGCATGTAGATCTACTCTTGCAACTGCTCCGCAAGCATAAATTATTTGTCAAGATGTCCAAGTGTTCATTTGCCATGGCAGAAGTAGAGTATTTGGGCCACATTGTGGGGCGTGAAGGTGTCAAGGTGGACCCCAAAAAGATCCAAGCAATGCAGGAATGGCGTCAACCTAAGACCTTAAAGAGCTTGCGAGCATTTTTGGGTCTCACAGGCTATTATCGTAAATTTGTTTGCAACTATGGTCACATAGCGAAGCCCCTCACCCAACTCCTAAAGAAAAATTCATTCTTCTGGAATGAGGAAGCACAACAGGCCTTTATAGCTCTAAAAAATGCCATGTGTTCCACTCCAGTTTTAGCACTAACCTGGACTTCACAAATTCTTTGTCATTTTTGAATGTGATGCTCGGGTAGGTACAGGTATTGGGGTGGTCTTAATGCAGGAAGGGTGGGACCGTTGGCCTTCACAAGCCAACAACTTCAATGGAAATCTGGGCCCAATCTACCTCGAGAAGGAAATGATGGCCATCTTACATGTAGTCGACACCTGGCGACCTTACTTATTGGGGCGACGTTTCCAAATCCGCACAGATCATCACAGTCTTAAATATTTTTTGGAGCAACACCTATCCTCCCCACAACAAAATAAATGACTAGCCAAAATGCTGGGATATGATTATGAGATCATTTACAAGAAAGGGAAAGACAGTAGTGTAGCAGATGCATTATCTCGCCAATTTGAGGAGGAAAGCACCCTGCTAGAAATTTCCCTCCCCATTCCAGAATGGATTGAAGAAGCTCGCTGGGAATGGTTTTCACACCTCGAGCTCTCCCAACTCATTTCTCAATTGCAGGCAGATCCAAATTCCACCAAGGGCTACTCGTGGCATGATGATATTCTTCGCTACAAAGATAGAGTCGTAATATCGCCAACATCCACCCTCAAAAGTCGCATTTTGGCAGAATGGCACTCATCTCCCACTGCAGGACATTCGGGCTTTCAGAAGACGTATGCTCGCACCAGAAGATCATTTTTCTAGACAGGCATGAAAAAGGACATCCTTACCTTCGTAGCAGAATGCGATTGTTTGGTCAACGCCACAAAGGGGAAACCGTCAACACACTAGGCACATTACAACCATTGCCCATTCCGGCATCAATTTGGACGGATGTTTCTATGGATTTCATTACAGGTCTTCCAAAGTCAGGGAACAAGTCAGTCATCATGGTGGTTGTGGACCGATTGTTGAAGTATGCTCATTTCTGCACTCTACCCCACCCGTTTACACCAAATTTGGTTGCTCAATCTTTCATGGATCAGATCTTCAAATTGCATGGCATGCCCACTTCTATTGTGTCCAACTGCGACCCGATCTTCACCATCAATTTTTGGCAGGAACTCTTCAGAATACAAGGCACTCAACTAAAACTCAGTACTTCCTATCATCCACAAACACATGGTCAAACCGAAGCCATCAACAAATGTCTAGAAACCTACCTTAGGTGTTTCACTTCAGAAAAGCAACACCTTTGGGTACAATGGCTACCTCTAGCTGAATGGTGGTATAACACCAACTATCATGCCACCACCAAAATGACTCCCTATGAAGCAGTCTATGGTCAACTTCCGCCTTCCCCTACTTCTTATCTCACGGGGTGCTCCAAAGTACAAGCCGTGGATCAACTCCTACAACACCGCGCAACCATGCTCGCCCACCTGCGCGAGAATCTTCATCAAGATCAGAACCGTATGAAGCAACAGGCTGACCAACATCGCTCAGAGCGCCAATTTCAAGAAGGGGATCAGGTCTTTTTGAGGCTACAGCCCTACAAGCAAACATCACTCAAAGACAAGGGTTGTCAAAAGCTCTCTCCCAAATTCTATGGACCATACCAAGTACTTCAGCGCATTGGAGAAGTGGCTTACAAGTTGTCTTTGCCACCTACAGCAAAAATCCACCCAGTTTTCCATGTATCGTGCCTCAAGAAAGTGATTGGGAACAATTGCAGAGTCCAAACCATTCTACCGGAATTAGACGAGGAAGGGTCAATATGGCTTCAACCGGAACAGGTTCTAGACACACGAGACAAGCACCTGCGCGGCCGCATGATTAAAGAGGTCCTCGTCAAATGGAAAGACACCTCGCCGGAAGATGCAACTTGGGAACCAGCCACTATTCTTCAGCAGTTTCCGCAGCTTCAGCCTTGAGGACAAGGCTAGTTTTGAGGGGGAGGGCATGTTAGGGTCCCACCCTAACCCCCTTATTCATGTCATGGGATCACGTCATAGTCAAGAGTCAATAAAGCCCATATTAATATTTGAAGTGGTTAACCCAGTTAGTTGCAAATGGGACCACAATTAGTTGTAAAGGTTAAATGGGCGGTAGTATTAGATAGATGGTATTAATAAAACCCACGGTATTGGCCCGTGGTATTGCATATAGGAGTCATATATAAAGGATAGAGACTCCCTGCGAGGAGCATCGTGTCTTGTTTGTAATCGAGCTCTGCTCTATTGGAGGTTGCCCCCTCGAAGAGGCCTGTGAACATTTCTCTTTGAGTAATAAAATCTTTGCTATTCTGTGTTCTGGGTATATTTTCTTAACATATTCTGTGTTCTCGGTATTTTTCCGCACATATTCTTGGTTCGGTATTGCTTTGCAGGTAAAGAAGCATAACAATAGATATCCAAATATTTTATTTAAAACTCCAAGAGTGAAAGACCAAGTGAGCATGATGAGAATGATGTTTCATAATGTTTTTAATTAAAACTATCTAAATACCTATAATTTTTTTGGTTTTTATTATAACAGACATTGTTTTTTTTAATTAAAATATTTTTTTGGGGGAGACATCAACTCTAAGTTGAGCATGGATGGAATTACATATTTCCCTCTGCATTGTACAACCAATATAGATCCATTTAAACCATGGATCTACTAACAACGAAGATGATCAAACCTCATTATATTATAACCTCTTTTTAGAATGAAAAGATTGAAAAAAGATTTGAGATATAATCCCTTTTAGTGCTTGATAAATTTGTGATTTAGATGGATCTATAGTGGTTTTCTGTCTCTCTATATATATGCCGTGTGTAATTTTTAGATATAGACCATGTGTGATTTTTCATTGAAAATCAACATTAACACACATATATTTACATACACATTCTCTCTCTCTTTATCTCTCTCTCTCTCTCTCTCTCTCTCTCTATATATATATATATATATGCACACACATTTTCTTTAAAGTGTATATTAAAATATGTATAAGAGAAATAGAAAGGTTTTTTTTTTCCTCTTCAATATCATATAAATTTATATTATTTAAAATAGATATTGAAATAATACTTATAATCATTTATGTATCTATTATAATGACAATTGTTTTCTAATTTAAAGTACTTTTTAAAGGACATGTGTCAATTCTAATTGAGCATTGACAAAATTACACATCATTCTCTTACTATATTGTAGAATAAGCCTTTCTTTTAATAACAAACCAAATAAATATTGCAAAAACAATATTTAACCAAATACATATAATCATTTATGTTTTTATTACTATTAACATTATTTTATTTATTTAAAATATTTTTTTAAAAACAAGTATCAACTCCAAATTAAATACTAATAATTAAAATCCCCATGTTCAAGTTCAAGTGGATACAGAGATTGAATTAAATACCAATAAGTAAAATCCCATGTTCAAGTTCAAGTGGATTCCATAAATCTGTGGAAGAAAAAGTAGCGATGCATGAAACGAAGTTTCCAGGCCCGAGCCATCGCGGTGTCCACTCATTAGGAAACTGAGCGACCCCACACCATCCAAAACGATCCCATGAAAAGAATCACATTATTTTAATATTTATGTTGTAAGGTGTTCCTTCTGAAATGAACTCTCCTAAATGTCTATTTGTCCTAATCTTTAGATTTATTGTTAGACGATTCAACAATTCTTTGCTGTTCAAAAATTCATTAAAAAACAGTAAAACCCAGCGCAGCCTATCTGTCTACCTAATCAGTCCGTCTACCCAGCGCAGCCCATCTGTCTACCTAGCCAGTCCCGTATGTCTTGATTCTGTGTATTAATATGAAAAAAATGAGGATATCCTGAATTATGTTCTGGAAAGAAGAAGAGGGTTCAATTAAAATGTCTGGAGGCCTTATCATTTGCAGGTGAGGTTGCAACATTTTGTTTTGATTTTACTCATTTTTTAAAGGTTAGAATCAAGACATTATTACCATAATCTGAATTATGTACTGGAAATATAGCAGATGAACACAGTATTACCATAATCTGAATTATGTGCTGGAAAAAAGAAGGTTAAATTATTCCTTCATTGAAATGTCTAGAGGCCTTATCATTTGCAGGCTGCGTTGCAGCGTTTTGCTTTTTAGGAATCTGGCATTTGATTTGCTCCATTTAAGTCTTATTTTGAATTTGTCAACAACTTTTCAATTTATTTTTGAAATTTCGTTTTCTGGTCATTGAATTCTGTGTTCTTTGCAGGTTGAGAAATTCTTATCAAACGGATTTAACAATATTTGCACCTTCATCTTTAAGAATTCCAGAAACCCTCCATCCTTAGTTTATCTCTTTTATAATTCTTCTACATAGAGTCGTTTATATCTTTGAAGGATTCATCATTGACGAAGCCGTAGACCTTTCGTTGTGGATTTTATATGCTCGTATTGCTATAGATCCTACAGAAATATCTTAATGTTAAGGATGTTTTACAAAATCCCTTTTATTTTTCCTTTTAATACTTCCTTGTCATTTGCAGGTGGGGTTGCAGCGTTCTTCTTTGATGGAATCTGGCCTTTGATTTGCTCCATTCACCTTTTCTTTTGAATTTGTCAACAACTTTTCAATTTATTTTTGAAATTTCATTTTCTGGTCATTGAATTCTGTGTTCTGCATTTCTGTGTTCTTTGCAGGTTGAGAAATTCTTATCCAAGGGATTTAACAATATTTGCACCTTCATCTTTGAGAATTCCAGAAACCCTCCATCCTTAGTATATCTCTTTTAGAATTCTTCTACATAGAGTCGTTTATATCTTTGAAGCATTCATCATTGATGAAGCCCTAGACCCTTTCGTTGTAGATTATATATGCTCGTATTGTTGTAGATCCTAAAGAAATATCTTAACGTTAACGTTAAGAATGGTTTACAAAATCCCTTTTATTTTGTCTTTTAATACTTCCTTTTGAAATGTCTGGAGGCCTTGTCATTTGCAGGTGGAGTTCCAGCGTTTTGCTGTGAGGGAATCCGACCTTTAATTTGCTCCATTTACCACTTCTTTGGACTTTGTCAACAACTTTTCAATTTATTTTTGGAACTTCATTTTCTCGTCATTGAGTTTTGTGTTCTTTGCAGGTTGGGAAATTCATATCCAATGGATTTAACAATCTTTGCACCTTCTTTTTTGAGAATTCCAGAAACCCTCCACCCGCAGTTTATCTTTCATATAATTCTTCTACATAGAGTTGTTTATATCTTTATATCTTTGAAGCATTCATCATTCATGAAGCCCTAGACCTTTCGTTGCAGATTTTATATGCTCGTATTGCTGCAGATCTTAAAGAAATCTCTTAATGTTAAGGAGGGTTTACAAAATCCCTTTTATTTTGTCTTTAAGACTTCCTTTTGATCTTGTTTTCGTGAAGAGGGTAGACTTCAATTTTCCTGCTTCAAAGAGGGCTAGAGATGGCAGTGGTAATGAGTTTGGATTATTTTTGTAGAATTTCGCATGTCATCGGTTT
This sequence comes from Pinus taeda, assembly GCA_000404065.3. NCBI lineage: Eukaryota > Viridiplantae > Streptophyta > Pinopsida > Pinales > Pinaceae > Pinus > Pinus taeda. Next base: position 147,711 of record APFE030073264.1, on the reverse strand, counting down.
CTCTTTTATCGATTCAGAGCATTTTTTACGACGGTAGAATTTGTGTTTTCAATGTAATCTTAGTAGTGCCTACAATAAGGGCATCTGTATAGCTCTTACTGTTATGGTGCGAACATCTTTGGGTATGTTTTCTGGTTGTTTTTCATGGTTGTTCGATTGTCAAATTTGGTATCGGTTAAGTTTTCACGAACTGCTCTATTTTGCAGATATTCAAGTTTAATCAGACGTCCCTGAAGTGAAAAATTCCTGTTAAAAAGGTAAAAATCTTAGATTTGTTTTTCATGGTTGTTCGATTGTCAAATTTGGTATCGGTTAAGTTTTCACGAACTGCTCTATTTTGCAGATATTCAAGTTTAATCAGACGTCCCTGAAGTGAAAAATTCCTGTTAAAAAGGTAAAAATCTTAGATCCCTTCACGTTTCGATCTTTTTGATAATTTATTTTTTTGAGTTTGTGGAGAAGTTCGAATACCTGAAACTTTGATTTGAACTTATCTCGGTAAAAAGTACAAGAAAAAAAATCACAGAATTATGCATCTTTGGGCTGTGCCATATAATTGGGTTGTGAAAACAAAGATTTAGAAAAAAAAAATTTACTTATTAAGTTGTCTGAAAATTTTTGGATTGAATATTTAAAACATTTTCGAAAAAAATCACATTAATTTTTTTTAAGTGGATCATACAATTATATAATTAGGCCGTAAGGCATCCCTCTTTACCTACTTATCATCCTTGGACACCCTACGATTAGATATTAGACGATTACGAAAACTTAAACCGTCGATCAATCCCTCTCAACCTTTCAGCTCTCGTTTACTTTGAAGTGAGATCAATCTCCTTGGAAGTGTTATTACATTCCATTTTCTGATCGTCAATACTAGTAGGCAGGAATTGACAAGAAGAAGAATATTGAGGTAACAGCCGCAGGAAGATCATCATTGTGGTGGGATATGTAGAGTTGTCCCCTGCCTCCTCCTTTCGATCCTTTCATAGTTACTTCCATGGCCTCTGCTTTACTTCACAAATTTAACATGATCGATGTTAATGGAGTGCACGATGGTTGCAGGTCCCTGAATGACTATCACTTCTCTGCCTATGCATTCTTCTCTCCCGCTGAGATGGAGCTTTACCAGACTCTCATTAACTCTAGAATCCGTCTGCTCCAACTCCCTCCAGGTCAGTACATTCATTGCCCTAGCTTTGCTTATTTGCAGAACTCTAAATCATGGAATCATTCATTGCGCTAGCTTTTCTTACTTCAGAAACCTAAATCATTTAGGAAATTTTCATTTTTCAGATAAGATCTTCTGTTAACACTTTCCTGCCCCTATTAGTTTCCCTGGTTGCGTATCTTTTCTCTAGAGGAGAAGACATCCTTTTCATTAACATATATAAGCCCTATTTGATGAACCTAACCTGAAGTGTATATGAATCCCCATTGCAAAATAAATCTATTGAAATGAATATCCAATTTTGCAATGACATTGCATTCCTCCCTTACGGTGTTTGTTGATTTTGTTGATTTTTCAGATTGATATTTGAGGTTTAAGGAAACCATTTTTTCTCCTTGAATGGATGGGAGTGAAAGCGATGCTTATTTTTGTCATGGCAGCCCAGGCTATATTCCCAGCATTTGTTAATGGATGGTATTATGAAACGCCTAACAATACCTTGGTATGTATCTCTCTATCTTCATCATCGTTGTCATACTCTCTCAAACTCACACACGTCTCTCTAACAATTTCTTTCACTTGCAGTTTGTGCTGGAGAAGGCGAGGGAAACTGTCGCTGACCACAATTTGGGTTCTGTTGGACTAGAAGCTGCCAGTGCAGAAATCTAAGAAATGGCTTCAAAAGTGTCCAGTGAATGTCTCAACAATGCTTTTTCTAGTTTACCTGAAATGCCATCATTATACAAGCAACATCAACATACGTTACAGGCTATGCATAGCCGTAATCAGCAATCTCAAGTCACATATTTTTCAATGGAGAGATGTTTGACATCAAATGAGAGTCCTGAAAAGAATTTAGTTCTGATTATGCAGAAAGCTGGCAAGAAAAGATTGAGAAAATTACATAATATAAATGTACCTTTTTGGCAGACTGACACTTCAACATCACTGATTGTTGTTAGTGAGTATAAGTACTTGTCTGTTCCGAGTGCAGTCTCTGGAAGAATGGCCTACTGTAATATCTTGTCCCTCAAAAGCATATCTGCTATCTCCCTCTTGATTTGCTGTGCAACCATCTTGACTCTCCTTGGATGAGCCAATCGTATAATCTGGTTCTGTTTTGGGAATTTGTTAAATTTGGGTCCATAGGAGTATAGGTAATTTCGATTTGGGGTTCTGTTAAATTTGGGTCCAATGGAGTATTCAAAATGTTTGAGAGTAGACAAGTTTAAATAATGTATGGTTTTTGTCGTCTAGGCATCAACCACGATTGTGTGGAGGCACTGTTGGGTTGCAGGCAATGACTATAGACTTGTTTGATGAGCCAGGAGGTGCACCATGTTTCGAATCAACAATGAACGATGTGTCGATATTATCTAATATTTGTTCATCTATTGCACCTGTTAATGCGAGTGCCTACTATAATTAGGCATCATTAGAAGATATAAACGAGTGGCAATCTCCTTTCACGTTTACTATACTCGATTTTTCAAGGGAAAGTACCAACCTGGAAGCAAGGTTGATTTTCATGCACTCATTTAAAACCAACTGGAAAATTTTGCAGGTAAGTATTGTGAGCCAGGAACCTGTTCTTTTCAACTGCTCAGTAGCAGACAATATTCTATATGGACTAAAAGGCAAAGCCATCACTGTTGACATTGAAAATGCTTCCTTATGTTTCAAAAACCTTTAGACATGTTTTAAATCTGATATGATTTGAACTAGAAGCATGCGACTTGTATTGTCAAATTGAGAGTAAAATTAGTTGCTTCATTTGACTATTTCAATGAATATGGGATTCTCCTAAATTTGAAACATTGTCCACTTCTAGCTCAACAAATTGTAGAGAATGGCCAATGCCCATGATTTTGTATCCAAATTTTACGGAAGGTACAATACACTTGTTGGAGAGTGTGGTGTGAGGCTGTCAAGACGTCAAAAACATTGGATTGCAATAGCAAGGGCATTACTGATGGATCCTCGTGTACTTCTTTTGGATGAAGCTACAAGTGATTTGGATGCAGAGAGTGAATACCTAGTTCAGGTGATACCATGACCCGAACCATGATAGCCTCTTTGTTCTTCCATTACTCTTGATTTTTCATCTGATCTTATTTTCTTCCTTAACAATTCCCTTGCTTGTATTTAATCAGGATGCCATGGACCAATTGATGAAAGGATGGACGGTTTTAGTTATAGCACATCGACTTTCAACAGTCCAAAGTGCAACTATTGTGGCAATTGTGTCACGCTGTCGGATAGTTGAAAGCGTACTCATGAGGAATTGCTGAAAAAGAATGGTATCTATGCATCTCTAATTTGAAGGCAATTGCAAGGATCCATAACTAAAAATTAAGTTTTCTTAGCCCGAACGAACATGGATAAAACTACCCGAGCTGAGTCTCAGAAATCCATACTACATTGATGGCTAATTACATCTATTCTGAATCTCTGATACCAGTCACCGACACAGTTGACGATTAACAATTGTTAGATGACCCTTTCTTATAATTTGATGGAAGGAAATCTTGTTGAATATTTCGTGTATTTGTGATTGTGTCCTGGACTTATTGCAAATTCTGTTTACTATTTCTTTTATACTTAAAGAAGATAATGCTCTTAAAATTACGGGAAACATACATTGATCTTCTTGTGCATGGACTGGTAAGAGATGTAATATATGGTTAATTCAAACTCTCAACTTCTCCATCTTCCTTAACCCATCACATTGCCTTCCAAAATATTCGAGGAAAAAGTTACCAAAACTGGTTTAGAGTGCCACCCAATGAAAGGCTGATGAGAAAATATCACTAGAGAATATAACTGTCTTGACTGAAGAGCATGTTGCTAATTGCTTTTAAATTGTTGAATCCATTACAATGTAGTCACTGAAACTAAGAGTAAAGTACCTTTCCAACATAGATTGTCTTTTAATTTTCAAATATGGTCTTTCAAGTTTCAATAGCAAAATATTTGATAGATTTTGAAAAAATACAAGTAGTAGATGACATCAAATACGCTAAATAAAATAATATTAATTCATGAACAATATGATGGCTATCTTTCAAAATCTAAATTTGCATTACATTTATAATCAGGTTGTTATGGTTACTAGTGGTTGGCCCTTACATGCTGCCCATCTCTCTTCCTCCAATTGTCTCCCATCACCAACACAAGAAGCAACACACAACATCCTTCTTTGCTTAGAAATTGTCTTGCATCCATTCCCAAGTATTTGATGATCTTGACACCCTGACTTTCTATAAATCACTCCACGACAAAAAACCAAATGTTCAAATGTTCAGACCTAAGTAACACACAACATCCTTCTTTGTTTAGAAATTGTCTTGTGTCAATTCCCAAGTATTTGATGATCTTCACACCCTCTAGACTTGCTATAAATCACTCTAGAACAAAAACCAAATGTTCAGACCTAAGTAATAAATTGCAGCCTGTTACAAGCCCTTTGTGTTCACTACACCAAAAATAAACAGTGCAATTCTTATTTGCATGTCCTACAACATAGTGATAATCAGGTTGTTATGGTTACGAGTGGTTGGCACCATACAAGCTTCCCAAATCTCTTCCTCGAGTGGTCTCCCATCACCAATGCAAGACGTAGCACGGGGCATCCTCCTTTGTTTAGAAATTGGATCACATTCATTCCCAAGTATCTGATGCTCTTCACACTCCCTCGCCTTGCTACAAATAACTCCATAAAAGACATCAACTGTCTATACAATTTTACATAGGTCACTGAGCCTAATTTATCTAGATAAACTTTGTTTTAAGGATAAGTGACATCATAACCTCAAGCCCATCTACTATGGCCCCTGTACTATTCTGAAACAGGTAAGAAAGTTTGTGTGAATTCATGCCATTTAGATTTGCCTTGCTAGCTTTGCCTCCACAATGTGGTTAATGTTAATCATCTCAAGCCCTATGAACCTCTTATTTTGGAAGAGGAAGTTCACATTTCCCACCCACCTAATAAAATTATGGATTTTCAGCAATTGTTGGAGGAAGACACACTACTAGACCTATTCTGACACAAGTAAGAAAGTTTGTGTGAATTCATGCCATTTAGATTTGCCTTGCTAGCTTTGCCTCCACAATGTGGTTAATGTTAATCATCTCAAGCCCTATGAACCTCTTATTTTGGAAGAGGAAGTTCACATTTCCCACCAACCTAATAAAATTATGGATTTTCAGCAATTGTTGGAGGAAGACACACTACTAGACCTGTGCACTTGCTCCACTTGTTAGCATTTGAGAAAGTGGGGTCATTTTTGCTAAAACAATGAAGAACTGATGTGCCACATCTGACAATCATTTATAGCTATTCTTAACAGTTAGTTGTAGGATAATAAAGGCATCGTTCATCTTGAGCACTATGCATTTTCAATTTATATTATTTCTTACTTAAAGCCAACTTTGTCAAAACTAATCAAATTTGATAAGTAAAATCTTATAAAATGCATTTGCTCGGAAACATAAGATACGAATGTTTTGGGAATCAATATTCTTATGCATTTTATGTTTTTTTTCAAGTTTCCGTCTTCAACATTTGACCGTTATGGCTTATCAATCAGCCAACCATCTGATGGAGGGAGGCGGATTGAGGGGTCTAGCAGTTTCCAAATGGGAAAGAGGTTAATATCACCTCCAGATCTGCCAACATCTACAGTGATTTGGGCCATCGAATCTAAGAGAACAAATTAATGACAAAGTATGCACCTACATAATGGATTGTTATATCATCGAATCTAAGAGAACAAATTAATGACAAAGTATGCACCTACATAATGGATTTTTATGTCATGATTCTTCTCCAATTTATGTCTTACGACATTTCCTTTGCAACATTTGGTGCAAATGCTAGTTTATTAAATGGGAAAGTGGCCGTAGTCTAATGGTTATGTTCTCATTATGTTTTTTTGAAGGGTATGGAAATTTTGATCATATTTTAAAAATTTTGACAGGTGTTTGCGTGAATTTAAGTAAAAGTTGTCAAATTCTAGATGTTTTTGATGGCGCTGAATTTATTTTCACTATAAAAACATGATTTAAACAATGTCTCTATAAAAAAATTTGAAAATTTTTATCAAAATTCTAACCACTTTTGACTATCCAATAAATTCCTCAATAGACAACTCCAAAAAAAGCACTTGCAAAATTAAAATTTAATTAAAGCTAATACTTTCATCTTATTAAAAAAATCCTAACCATCTATTTAATAAACCAACTCATCTGTCAAAAAGAATTCCAAAGGGATAAAGATAAAGAATTCCAAAGGGATAAAGATATAAGAATCGGAGGAGACAATAAGATTAGCATATTGAGTGAGGGGTCGTGGAGGAGAGAAAAAGAATCACCGACTATTTAATGTAGGTCAAAAGAAGAGCTACACTCAGTTTTGAATTAGCCTCTCCTCAACATTGCAACTCTGCCGCGGTGGGAAGGTCACACTACTGGTGTGGTCGCAAAAGGTAGAATGGGCTCCATGTTGCCACCGCTGCCCTTTCACCTTCACAGCTATACTTCACAAGCCGGTATGAGCAAAAGATGATGTCACGCAGAAAAGAAGGAATAATTAAAAGAGAAATTGTGGGTAAAAAGATGATGTCACGAGGAATAATTAAAAGATAAAATGGGGGAAGAAAGAGAGGGATAATCTAAAGAGAAGATGTTACAGGGGAGAAAAATATCTACCAAGTAAAAACGAAAAAGATGAAGACAAGAAGTTAATACGTATAAGGAAGTTGGCCCATTATAAAATTTGACAATGAAATGAGTAATTAAACTCATTTTTTTAGAATTCAGAATGGAAAGAGTTTTTAAGTGTGATTTTTTAGAATTTTTTTTTTTTTTTTAAGTTGTGAAATTTTGATTTGTGTTGTTGTTTAAATTATTGTTTTTCACTGTATATATAAATTCAACACTCTTAAAATTTTTTGAGAAACTTTGATTGTGCAGAACTCACCAGTGAAACTTGTGATTTCAACAACTCTTCGCTGAATTCTAGATAAATTAAATGAGAAAACAAACCCAAAAACTTTCCAAAAATTCACACTTAAAAACAACAGTTCAGTAATAAAAACAAATTCAAATAAAAAAGAAGTAAAGCCCATTTTTTAATAGCATAGTCTAAAAAACTCACAAATTAGTGGGAATAATAATGGAAATTCACAAGATTAGGACAAAATCTGATAATAAAAAAATTAAATTCTACAACAGTCAAAATTCAAGAGTTTGGGTGCCCCAAGGGTTCTTGATAGTGCTGAATCTATGTCCACCATCAAAAAATGATTCAAACATTCCAACATTCTAATTAAATCTGTCATGTGTTAAGTCCATGCAATTCCTAGATATTCTCAATTGACGAAATGAAAATCCATCCAAGTGCCGACACGAATAAGATGATGAATAAGTTTTGCTATGTTGTGGTTTCTTTTGATGTATAACTTCCAACCTTGATCCCAAAGATAAGTTATAACATTGAATTGAATTAGAAAATGTCTTCATATTATTCTCAATATATTTTAGGTTTTTCTTATGATAGTGAAGATGAACATTTGAATAATTAGTATAGATCTATTTTAACTATGGATCTATCAAGTGGAGAGGGACCAAACCTAACTTGATTTTAGGATGGAAAATTTGAAAAAAGATTTACAAGTGAAGAGATTTAATCCCTTCTAATGTTTAATTTTAAATTTCTCTATACATACCCATGTGTAATTTTTTATGGTTCAAATTGTATCCTTAAATAATTTATTATTATTATTATTATTATTATTAGTTGAATTGATTACACGTTTCTCATTTATCTCTTATTAAGAAGTAATTAAATTATTTTACCTTTTTTACATTTTCCTTTTCAGCATTAAAATATTTTACTAAGGTCAACGTTATATCCACTCTCTCTAAACATAAAAAAAGCGTATACACTAAAAAGGTAATCTGGATATTCATTCAAATAGTTTATTTAAGTTGTATATTGAAATATTTATAAAATAAATAGAAGTTTTTATTATTATTGTAAAGTTATATAAAATTCTATTATTTAACATAGATATGGAAATATTTTTCTCACTTGATTGTAATATTAATAATGAATCAAGTGAGCACAATGACAATGATGTTTCGTAATTGTTTTAATTAAAACTAACCAAATATGTATAATCACTTATGTTTTTATTATAATAAATATTGTTTTCTTATTTAAAGCATTTTTTAAATGACACATGTCAACTCCAAGTTAATATGGAAATATTTTTTTCACTGGATTGTAATATTAATAATGAATCAAGTGAGCACAATGACAATGATGTTTCGTAATGGTTATAATTAAAACTAACCAAATATGTATAATCACTTATGTTTTTATTATAATAGATATTTTTTTCTTATTTAAAGCATTTTTTAAATGACACAAGTCAACTCCACGTTAAGCACGAACGAAATTACACATCACCCTCATATTGGGTCGGCTCAATAAATTTAATTATTTTAATTATTTTTTTAAAAAACAAATAATGTGATTAATTTAGATGTAATATTTTTATTTTTATGAATTTAGATGTAATAATTTTTATTTGTATGAATTGTATTTTTCAAATAATATTATTAATTATAAACTATTTATTATTCAATTTAATTACTAACAATTAAATTTTATTTGTTTAGATTTTATTTTTTTAATGGGTAAGCTATTATTAATCAATTAAAATATTTTTTAAGATTTAAATAGTTTAAAATATTACGATAATTAGTAATTATTAAAATGGATATGGTGAGAAATGATAATGTGTTGAATTAGATTAAAATGATCAATGCATAATTTTTGTTTATTTTAGAATAGGGTTTTCACAATTTTAATTTAATTACACAAATCAAAAGTCGATATTTATCTCCAAAGTAATTATGTTTTTTTTGTCCAATTAATTGAACTCATTAAGTGAGATATGGTATTTTAACAAAGCATATTTGCAAATCTCCATACTAAGGTGGACGCAAATTTTGAATCTTGTTCCATGTTTTTTGAATGTATATATGTTTAACTTATGTATTAATTACTTTTATAAATAATAATAATTATTATTATTATTATTAGTTAGTCCATTCTTATGGTTTACTTAATTTTAACAATATAAAATGTACTAAACATTAAGTGATTTGATGATTATTAGACCGTGCAAAGCAATTGATTTTCTTATTGACCACTACTAATTTAACATTGACAAATGCAAGTTATAATGCTTAACTTTGAAAAACAATAATTTTTTTTTTTTCAAGCATTTGATTGGAACTTACAATGTCATGTGGATAACTACCTAAAATTTGTATGCCATAATTTCTCAATATATTTGCAATATTTATGCCATAAATTTTAGATATTTGTGCATTGATTTTTCATTTTTAACCTTCATATGAAAGCCACCCAAAATTAAAATCCTTAAAGGTACCCGCCCAATAAATTTAAGAAAGTGTTTGCATAAAAAATGGTAGAAACAAAGTTGTAATTAGCCCCAACCTCAAAACTCAAAGACCTTCGCTAGCAATAAATCTACTCTTTTTTCTATATTATGAACAATTTTGGATCCTTCTTGTTTCTGCCTAGCCTTTTTAGACAAAATTCATGAATAGTTTTAACATAAATTGGGGCATCCTTAATATATTGAAACAAAGGAATAGTAACACACACATTCCTAATTTTTCCTAGAAAGTAAAACTCTACTATGTAAAGGGGTCTTTCCTTGCACAATTGATGAGTCCCATCAATAGGTACATTTTGAAGATCATTATGCCATCCTCTAGCCTTAAAACTATCGTTCCCTCACATTAATTCACATTTTTTATTATATTATGCTTAGTAAGAGGAGTAAAATGTGTTTGTCATAGTATGTGGCCTAATGTGGTTTAGTTGCAAGAAAAAAAACATTTCTGAGGCTATTACTATGGTGTTACTATGCAAGGGCTTAATGGAGACAACTAGGAGAGAATATATGGGGTTTGTACACCTCCTTAACTCCTTAAACTCGGCTTGGGATCACAATATCCTCTCTCACTAGTTCGAATTCATTGGCACCCGAGTGACTCCTAGTCCAAGTGAAGCTCAAGAGGGACAAGATCCACCATTTTCGAGATCAAGGAGGGAATCACTCCTACTTTCAAGGGAGCTACTTCAACTGCCCTTTTGTATAAATAAACAAGAAGAAGAGCTCATTAGGATTTGAAGCTCTTGTTCATCTAGGTGTAGCTATTGAGCTTGAAGCTTGAGATTGTTACTTTAAACTTTTATGTGATGTATGAGACCTACAATTTTTTATAATAAGAAGTTGGATTTTAAGTTGCATCTGAGTTAATTTCAAAGGGTTGAGACCCTTGGGTTTGGTCCCAACCCAGAGGCTTTGGTCCCTCTTTTCGTACTCATGTTTCTTCTTGATTCCTAGAAGTTCATAGTTTCTTACATTTTAGTAGAGATTAGTCTATAAAAACTCATGGTTGTGGCCTTTAGATCACCTCCCTTGTGGGAGAATAAGTTGAAGGATTCACAACCACAGTCCAAAAATATTGTGTTTATGATGTCGTGGAAGTAGATTAGTGTTAGTTGTCATGTTTTACATTTGCTTTTTGTAGCTTAGAAGTCATTTTAGTGATTAGATCAGTTTTATGGCATAAATTAGATGTTATTTAAATTCAACTCATCTTTTCCATCATAAGTTATCTCATTTTGTTAATGATAAATGGATGCATGCATGTGATTGATTGCAAGGTTGTATTGATATGTAGGGAAGGTCACCTTTACCACTTCATTCTTGAGCTCCTTCATCTTCTCTTTCCACCTCCAAATTATGTCCCAAAAACCTATTTTATAGGTGAGTTTTCTTAGTATACCGAGAGCACTATCCTAGTGCAAGACATGCCTTTGAGAGGTGTTGAGTTTGGCTAGGGGCTCAAACCAAACTCCCTCCATTTGCTTCAAGTTCCACCTACCTCTCCATACCTTCAAGACATCATTTTCACCTCCAAAGTCCACTTGGATGTCCTCCTGTAGCATTACAGGCCTCCTATAGCAATCACCTATATCACAACTTTCCTTCATCAGTTTTGATCCCCATTGCAACTTTGACTTAGTCTAGATGAATAATGACCCCCATTTATGATTTGATGATCATGGGAAGCTCCTAGGCCACTCCAACCATTCCTTTTATTCACTACAAAAACATAGTATAGTTAGTTGTTATCACAAGTATGATGCAAGTAGGTTCTTGATTTACAAGCAAGTGTGAACTAGGTAAATGGTACATGAAATTCTAATTGGTAGTTTGATGAATTGTGCAAGATAAAATAATTTCCTTTCTGTAAGTATATTTGGTAGTTGATGGATTTTGCAAGATAAAATAACTTTATTTCTGCAAGTAGATTAGCCTTTGTACTTTCATGAATTGATTAGATAGCATTTCCGCTTTCATAGCTAAAAGTAATTTCCAATTGTACCTTTATCAACAAAATTTCATTCTAATTCAGTAGGAGGAATGGTGTTTGAGAACTTTTGATCTAATGTCATAGCTTAGGGTGGCATGAGTGGAATCCTATTTGTTGTGCATATAACATTGTCACCTTGAAGTTTGTACGAACCCCGGGGCTATAATATGAGTTGAGGAGCCCTTGGGAGTTGCAACATTCTTGGTGAAATACCAAGGCTCACCACTTTTTGGTGCCATTCCCATGGAGGTGTCTAAGTAGATTTTTTTTATTCTTAAGCATTATTTTCTATTTTGCATACAATTTTTGAAAAAGTAAAAGAAGTAAAAAATATTTATTTCATGCCTCGTAGGAGTAAGGATAATCAAGGAAAATTCTTACCAAAAACCTCAACACCCTCAAACAGTTAACCTTCACTCTTCTTTAGTGAATGTGAGCTTCCCTCTCTGACTACAAGGGAGTTAGAAAACCCTCTAGGTGAGAAACCTGAAATTTTTTAAGAACCTATTGGGGAAGTAGAAGAACCCACTTCACCTACCCAAACTATGGATGAAAATAGGGACAATGAGGTTTTCTCTATCATAGATACCAATGGAGAGGCTAGAATGAAGAACATAAGCCCTAATGCCCTTCCACACTTCCATGGCTTAACCTCTGAGGATCTTGACACCTTCATGTTTGAATTTGTTGTTTTCTATAGGAACTATGACTATGCCACTAATGAGCAGAAGCTGAAGTTATTCCCCTCTACCGTTAAAGATGTAGCCTTGCACTAGTTTATGGGTTTGCCTGGGGGTAGCATCACTACATGATCCCAAATGCAACAGGCCTTCAATAACAAGTACAGGAACTATTGTAGGTCCAAATATACCAATTAAGAAATCTCTAAGATGACTCTTGGACCTGATGAATCCCCAGAAGGCTATGAGGAGATATTTCAACTCAATTATAGGAGGGCCAACTGCACCCTTGATCTTGAGTCACTCAAGATATTTCTTCTATGAGGGATTAGAGAGGATATGTTGGAAACCCTCAACATGTTGTCTAGAGGAGATATCTATCAGTTATCCTATTATGACATCAAATTTGTGTTCAAAAATCATTCTAGGGTTGCCAGGAAGAAGGGTAGGGCTATTCAAGGCTTGGTCAGTTCCTCTCCCTCCACAACATCCATTAAAAATGAGATAGGTAACATGTTGGAGGATTTCAAGGGTGAAATGTTGCATACCTTTGCATTGCAAATGGATGCCATGCAAATCAAAATAAAACAGGAGGAAGCAAAAAGGGCACTAGCCATTTTTTTCCCTAGATGCACCAAAAGATGAGTGCCCATTAAATGTCATAGAGGTCTTCCTAGTCTGTGAAGAAAATCATGCAACAGAAAAAATCCCTTCTTTGCTAGGACTAAAAGTTGTATATTAAGGGGTGGAAGGGGGGTCAAAGTAACTTTTCTTCATTAATCAGAGAAGGCCTCAAGGACCTCGACCATATCAACAAGACATGCAAGGTGCACACTACTCTTATTACAATCCAAATCAGAATGCACCTTTGCAACCCTAGTACTCTTCCACTCATCCATCCTAGTCCACACCTCCTTATGGCCTTATGCTCCTCCATATCCTCCTCAACCTATCAACCATCATTTTCATCCATATCCACCCCAACCTTCTTAATGGGAAACCTATTACAAGGGTGGAGGCCTTAAGTCAACCAGCCTCATGTTTTATTGTCTCCACCCGTACCTCCACCAAACCTCACTCATCCTACTCCACCTAAGAAACATCAAATTCCTACTCAACCAAATCCGAATTGGAACAACAAGCAAGCACAATAGGTCTACAATGGAGATAGATCCTATCCTGCTTATGTTGTGGAAATCCAAGAGATTAACCTTCGGTCTAGGAGAGTGCTTCCAGATAACCACCCACCTTCTCCATCTGAAGAGAAGGAAGAGCGTGCTCCTCAAGTTAATCCACCTCCTTTTCCTGAGAAGTTGATCCACCCTAGCCAACATACCCCAAAAGAGGTTTAACTTCTGGGAAAATTGAAGAAATTGTGTGTTAAGATACCCCTTCTCCAAGCTATGAAAGATGTTCCCATCTATAATAAGCTCATCAAGGAGAAATGTTTCAAAAATCTTGGAAGAAGAAAAAGAGATACCCCCACCATAAATGTTGTTGGGAAATTATCTTATTTAATGCTTAGGTGGGTGATCTTCCTTAAATATATAAACCCTAGAAGCCCAGTAGTGGATGTGCACTTTAATGGCCTTATAGTCCCTAACACCCTGATTGATCTTTGGGTTGCAATCAATGTGATGACTAAGGAAACCATGTTAAAGATAAATCTCCAAGGGGCTTTGAGAAAGACGACCACAATGTTGTAGCTTGCAGTCAGATCTGAAATATCTCCTGAGGGAGTTGTTGAAGATGTTATGGTCTCCATTGACTCTTCGGAGTATCCTACTGATTTCCTAGTTATCCAGCCCAAAACCAGGTTTAATGGTTATCCTCTCATCTTGGGAAGGTGATGGTTAGCCACTATCGATGCTTACATTAGTTGTAGGGTTTGGAACATGACCATTAAGAATGGACATTTGTCAAAACATGTGGTATTGTATCCTCCTTCTCAGCCTTCTATTGAGCATTACTTACCCTTGTGGTTATAAGAGGAGGAAGAAGGTGAACTATATCAAACCACCTCCCACCGAATCTGCACTCTAGATTCCATTATAGGAGGGGGGCAACCTGGTGAAGATGACCTCATTGACCATATCCTTCATAATCAACCTCCCACTCATATACCAATTGATGAGTTGATGAAAGAATCTAGGAGTAATCCTTGGGCTAATTGATGCCCTATTGACTCAACTATAGAACATGTCAACATTGTAGAGTTTGACCCATCCATAACCTTAAAGATCAACCCTTCTCTCTTGGCCAAACAGGAAGAACAATTGTGTAAAGTTATGAGGCAACACCTGGATGATTTTTCTTGGGATTATAAGGAAATGAAAGGTGTGCATCCCTCAGTTTGTACTCACCATATTTACATAAAGGAGGGATGCAAGCCTGTGCGCCAACCCTAGAGAAGGATGAACCTAGCTCTTACGGACATTGTGAAAGAAGAACTTTAAAAACTACTAGATGTAGGGTTCATATACCCCATTTTATATAGTGAGTGGGTGTCACCTCTTGTGTTAGTTCCTAAAAAGAATGGGAAGTGGAGAATCTATGTTGATTATTCGGAACTCAACAAGGCTACAAAGAAGGACCATTTTCATTTCCCCTTCATTGACCAAGTCCTAAATGGTCTTGCAGGGAAGAAATTATTCTCCTTCCTAGATGGATTTATTGGATACAACTGAATCCATATCAACCTTAAAGACTAAGATAATACCACATTCACATGTCCTTGGGGTACCTTTTCTTATAGAGTTCTTCCATTTGGTTTGTGGAATGCTCATAGAGAAATTTTGAGGTCTAAAATGGGCCTCCTAAGAAAAATGTACAACCAAAATAAACTTTATAAGAACCAATAGGACTCAAGATGATGATGTCAACCATGGGGTATGATTCACCATTTTTGGAGTAAAAAAGTAAAAATAATAAAAATAATAAAATAATAAAACTATTTTTTTCAACTCGTATTTTCAACTCATCTCCCTAAGGTTTTACTCAAATTTCAACTGGGAGTACTCATTGGATGAAAAATTTAATTCCTCATCTAAGGAGTACCCATGTTACATACTTTTTATGAACCCTACTACACGAAAAATGAGAAATACATGAAAAACATGATTGCAATCACGTTTTTCATGTATTTCTCATTTTTTGTGTAGCAAGGTTCATCAAAAGTATGCAACATGGGTACTCCTTGGATGAGGAATCAAATTCTACATCCAACAACTATTCCTGCTTGAAATTTGAGTAAATCCATAGGGAGATAAGTTGAAAATATGAGTTGAAATTTAGTTTTTTTTCCCCTTTAAAATTTGATGATGTAATCTAATATTTTTTTATTATTTCCACGATCATTTTATTATTTCCTTAGGAGGCCCATTTTAGACCTCAGAATTCCTCTAATGTGAATATTTTTGTTGAATTGGTTCATAAATTTGTTTTAATATACATGGATGATTCCACTCCTTATGGAAGAGACTTCCATGAAGCTCTCTCCAATCTGTGCAAGGCTTTGAAGAAATGCATTGAAATGAATCTCTCTCTAAGCCATGAAAAATGTGAGTTCTTGGTGAATGAAGGGACTGTGCTTGGCCATTTCATATCCAAGCAAGGGATACAGGTTGACCCAAACAAAATTTCCATCATCAAAAGGGTCCCTACCATTTAAAAACAAAGAGATGTCAGGAGTTTCTTGGGACTAGCTAGGTATTATACGAGATTCATCAAATACTTTAGTAAAGTGGATTCACCTTTGTTTTCTTTATTGACCAGAGATTCATATTTCTATATGACCAACAATTGTTAAGAGGCCCTTGAAGTGTTGAAAGAAAATTTGACCACTGCACTCATCGTAAGGGGCTACAACAGGGCATTGCCTTTCCATATCAATACTGATGCATCAGATAAAGCTATAGGGGGAGCCTTAGGACAAGTAGAGGATAAGTTGCCTTATTCTATTTATTTTATTAGTAATAATTTGTCTAAAGCTGAGTTGAACTACATTGTCACTAAAAAAGAACTCTTAGTTGTAATACATTCTTTAAACAAATTCAGCCACTATATCACTCAGTCCCAAAATTTTGTTCATACTGATCACGTAACCATTAAATGTTTGATGAACAATCCTTATGTTAATGATGGGACAATTATATGGTTGTTATTGGTACAACAATTTGATTTGACTCTTATTGACAAACTAGGGAAAGAAAATGTGGTTGCAGATTTTTTGTCCCGGTTAACCTTGCGTACAAGTAATGAAGAGATGGCCAATGATCAACTTCCAGATGAGTACCTCTTTCCATCTCAGTGCTTTCTCCTTAGTTGTTGACATATAAAACTACATGGTTGTTGAGAGGTTCCCTCCTCATCTATCATTGAGATAGAAAATCAAGATTGTAAGGAAAATCTCTCCTTTCACTTGGATTAGGGGCAATTTTTTTAAGTTGGGACTATATCAGATCTTGAGGAGATGTGTAAGATCAAAGGGTGTCTTTGACATCCTCTCAGCATGTCATGATGGACCTTGTGGAGGTCATTTTGTTGCAAAAGGGGCAACCTTTAAAGTTTTACAAGTTGGTTACTATTGGTCCACTTTACATCAAGATGCAAGGAGATACACCACTAGATGTGATCAATGCCAAAGGATGGGAAAACCACCACCCAGGGATGAAATGCCCCTACAACCTCAAGTGGCCTTAGAGCCATTTGACAAGTGGGGCATGGATTTCATTGGGCCAATTAATCCACCATTAGGATAGAAAATGTACATCATTGTGTGCACTAAGTAATTGACAAAGTGGGCCGAGACAAAGGCAATCAAAGAAGAAAGTGGAATTTTTTTTAGGAGAAAATATCTTCTACAAGTTTGGTTATCCAAGGGAGGTAGTCACTGATCAAGGAGCACAATTCACATCCAATTTGATTGAAGATCTCATGAGGTAGAACCATATCAAAACAAGACATTCATTGCCTATCACCCTCAATAAAATGGACAAGTAGAGGTCACAAACAAAGCAATGGAGAGCATCCTCACCTAGGTTGTTAGCAACATCAGGAAAGAATGGGCAGAGAGACTAGTAGAGGCCACTTGGGCTTAACCCATCACTTGGAAAAATACCACTAGATTCACTCCATATGACTTGATGTATGGGAAGAAGGATTTTCTTTCGATTGAGTTTGAATATAACACTTTGAGAATGGAAGTTCAGTTGGACTAGATGTCACCACAACAAAACAAGAAAGGTTTCTCCAACTGAATGGCTTAAATGAGTTCAGAATGCAAGCTCTCTTACACACTGAAGTCATACAACTGCAAAGCAAGGTCTGGCATAGCAAGAATATCATGGAAAATACTTTTCAAGAAGGGGATTGGGCCCTGATACATGATTCTAGGTTCAAAGGTTTTAAAGGGAAGCTAATGACAATTTGGTTGGGTCCATACTTAGTAGAGAAGTGTCATGAAAATGGATATGTCCCGATCATAACCGTTGATGAGGAAGGAAGTCCCTTACTTGTAAATGGTTATAGGTTGAAGCTATATAGAAGACCTCTATCCAAGGAAGAATTTATTAGCTACGTCAGCAAAGAATTAAATGCGATTGGGAGTTTCATAGCTTCTAGTCCACAACATTCCTAGAAATTTGAAAAAAAAGGGCTTGGATGAAAACCTCTATGATGCATCTGAGGCCAACTCTAAGGTTGAAGACCTCTCTGAGGCAGCCCAGGAGAAAAAATAAAAAGGACAAATAATAAATATCCCTAGTTGAAAACCTCCACTGAGGAACCTACAGTAGGCATGCAGGTTGAAAACCTACTCTAAGGTAGCGTGTGTGTCTCAAGAAAAAAGAAAAATATATATATATATAAAGAGAATAAAAGGAGAACAAGAAATAAGTCTATATCATGTCTGCTAACCTTTCACTACAACAAAACCCTGTGTTTAGCGTCCCTTTTTTCTTCCTTTTTTGTGTCTAGAGCCCATTTTTGGTGCTATTTGTGTCCATTTATAAAATATGGTGCAAAAATTGATGCAAAATTTGCACCAAGTTTTTCACGAAGTCTTACACCAAGGTTAGCACCAGGTATTGCAATAGGTTTTGCATTAGGTTTTACACCAGGTTTTATGCCAAGTTTTGTGCCATCCTTTGCACCATGTTTTGCATCAAGTTTGGCACCTAATTTTGTTTCACCAACTTTTGTATCATTTATTGCATCCACTTTTTGCGCCTACACTTGCATCAACTTTTCATCATCTCTTGCATCATTTTTTAAATTATTTTTTGCATCCATTTTTACATCATTTTTTGCATCCCCTTTCGTCAAGATTTGCATCAGGTTTTGTGTCACATATTGTATCTATTTTTGCATCTAATTTTGTTACATCATATTTTTCATCCATTGTTGCACCCATGTTTAAATCCACTTTTGCATCACTTTTTGCATCTTATTTTTCATCTTCATTTGCTTCTTTTTTTGCATCTATCATTACATCCACTTTTGTTGTGACACTATTTGTACCATGTTTTGTACTTACTATTGTACCCACATTTGCTTCCAATTTTGCATCCATCTTCGAATCCACTTTTGCATCAAAATATTGCATCTATTTTTGCATCCACTTTTGTGTTGAGTTTTGCATCTCATTTTGTATCATCTTTTGCATCTACTTCCATTGCATCCATATTTTTCATCCAATTTTGTTTCTTCTTTTGCACCCATGTTTGCATCCACTTTTTCATCCCTTATTGCATCTTGTCTTGCATCCAAGTTTGCATAGTTTTTGTGTTTTTTATTACATCCACTTTCTCATCCACCTTTGTTGTGCCATATCTTGTGCCTTTCATTGAAACCCACATTTTCTTTCAATTTTGCATCCACATTTGCATTCTCTTATGTGTCCAAGTTTGCATCAAATAATTTCTTCTGTTTTCTGCATCCCATTTTGCATCTACTTTTACATCCACTTTTGATATGTCCAATTTTGAATCTAATTTTGTGTCCACTATTGCACCCATGTTTGTTCCATGTTTACATCCATTTTTTAATCCAATTTTGCCTCCTTTTTTCATCCAAGTTTGTGTCTTTTTTTTTGTTCATTGTTGTATCCACATTTATTTCACAACAATTCATGCTAAGTTTTATGCCTACTATTACACCCATGTTTTCTTCCGATTTTTCATCCATGTTTGCATCATATTTTGTGTCCAAGTTTGCATCAGCTATTGCATCTACTTTTTCATCCACTTTTGTGTCAATTTTTCTATCTTGTTTTGCATCTACTTATGTTGTGTCCACTCTTCATGTAATTTTACGTCTATTGTTGCCCCGATTTTTTTTCTAACTTTTGCATCCATTTTCCAACTCTCGTATATTTTTTGCATTGATGATATTTCTTATGAGATTAACAATTATGAACAACTAATGACAATGTCAATAATTATGACGATGATGATAATGAAGATGATGACGATGACATGAATTGTGATTATTATGATAATCAAAATGATGATAAAGATGATGGGGGTTATAATGACAATGATGATGGAGATGCTAATGACCTTAGAAAATCTTTTCAATTTTTAAATGTTGTCATGGTCATAATCATAATCATTATCTTTAGAGTCATATTCCAAGTCATCATCATTTGATCATCATTATCATTATTTTCATCTTGGTAATCATCAACAACAATAATGGCATGAATGATGATTATGATGTTCATGACGAAGTTGACAACAACGATGATAGAAATTACGTTAATTATGATGATGGGGATGATGAAAATTATAATGATGATGATAATGGTAGTGGTGATGATGATCATCGATCATCTCTAAAAATTAAAGTTGTCATTTCTCTTGCATATATCATGTGTCCTAACAACCCTTTTTGAGCATCCATAATATTTTTTTGGGTTGATGATATTTCTTATGACACCTATAATTATGAAGAATTGATGACAATGTCCATAATGATGATGATGATGATGATGATGACGACGATGACATGAATGGTGATTATGACGATAATGCAATGATGAGATTGATGGTGGTGATGATGATGATAATGAAGATGATGACACTCCCTCTAAACTAGGGAGATACTCATAATGAGACAAAACAGTACTCTAAAGTTGAAATATTCATATAAGAAGGGATCTGGATTGATAAGCATAAAAAATGATTTAAATCATCATAGCCAACATTGTCAAAATAGAAATGCCTTGACTAACAAGTTATATATCTCCATTAGATCAGAGCACAATGTTGGGAGGCATAAATTTGGACACCATTGCCTCTTTAGGCACTTACCGCACTAGGATGTTCATAAGGCATGTCCTCACATGATTATTTCCTAATCCACTGTCATAATATTTGACACCAGGAAATGTCGATCCTCGTGACTATTCTTATCTTCGATTAATGTACTTGACTTATGGTGGTTAGTCCTAGTCAAAGCACAAATTCTCAAAGAATATTGGTCCCAGATGTTTATCTAATCCACCATCCTCCCTATTGGTGTCCTTAGTAGGCTAACGACTATTAGTCTCGGCCATAGTACATGACAAATGGATAATATGGTGTCCATTCTCACTCCCTCTCAACCAAGGATGAGACATCCATAAGCATAAGCGTTTCTCAAGAATACCCATCATTTTCATTGGGAATAACATCATTAATTTGTTTTCATCGCATGACGCCTTTATGATTAAGAATTCGTAGATTTGTGGCAAAATATTTCCCCTTTTTGTCATTTGTGATGAAAGAAAATAAAAAAGTGAAAGCCAAAATCTTTAAATATACACTATAATGATTTATCTAATTCTAAACTCTAAGGTTAAAGTGAAAATTTATGTAAACATTATATCTATGAGTTGTTAAAAACTTATGAAAACCTTATTCCCTAAGTCCTATATATAAGAAAAATCAAAAGAAAGAAAAATAAGGCCCAATGAATGGTAACTCATGTATTCACACCCTCTTTGGAAAACATATGAATATATACACTGCTAGTGATCCGGATTTAAACAGGAACGCAATAAAATACAGAGATAACCATATATACAAAGATGCAATGGAAATAATGCTTCATTTCATTAATGGAAAATACCGAAATATGCTTACAACCAGAATTGGAAATAAACCAGCTAGGGCGATGGTAGCTTATCTCTGAGAAGAGATGTGGCGGCTACATGTCTCTGAACTGTTCCGAACTTGTGTTACAATGAGGCTCGAAGGCCTATTTATTATTGAGAAACAATGGAAAACCCTTCACATTCCAAAACCGACCCTTAGAAGATGAAACACCAAATTGTGGGCCCCGTTTTGGGTAAATTGGTACATCAATTTCCCGGGGTCGTAACTTTGGCATATGATCTTCGTTTGACGCGTATGATAGCTCGTTAGAAAGATCTATCCGAGAACTACCACTTTGGAAAGGGCAACATCGGTCTATGGACCCATGTTGCCCCCAGATTTCCCAAAAAACGTCGTTTAGGGCCTCAAAACGGCTCCGGAAGTTCAGGACCCGAAAAACTGCTAAAAATAGTAAATTGTGCTACATTTATGGAAACTGAAAAACTGAAAGAGATAGTTGCGGGGGTCCAAATGGGATAGGTGGGTGGCCACCAACATCCACCTGGATCAGCTAGTTAGACTTGATCACATGTTTGTGATGGTTAAATCATGAAGTCCTCTTTTCCCTTTAATTTTCACTTCATCATTTTTAAGCACCTAATTGAGGATCTAGGTAATTTTTCTTGCCTAAGGGTTTCATGTCTACTCTTGGTTTACTTATGTCACACTACAATCAATCATGTGATAGAGTGAAATACTTAAGTTTGTGGAGTTATTAGAATAGTGTATTAAGTTAGTCACCACACACACATGTATTAGATGTCATTGATCCACATGTGTGGGTTGGAGACTCATTTGTTGAGAAATTTAATGGATACTACTTTAGGCCTTGATGGTATATCTTACAAAATCTCTTGGTAAACATTGTGATTCATCCTTTTTGTTCCTCGAGACACTTGATAATATTGAAGTCACTCCCAATAATCCACGGAGATGGGGAGTATAAATTACTTGTGCTAGAAATAGAATTGAGAAATAGAGGTTTTCCATTTGCGAAATTGGATTCATAGACATTGGATACATGGTAGTAGTCCTCGATGTCAATTAACTAAAATTATATTGTCATAATGCGAAAAGAGGTAAACATAATCAACCACTACTACTTGGAAATTTCTCCCCCATTTTCTAATTGTATGAGGTAGAACCTCCCTTAATATTTTTATTTCTTATATCAACATTATTGATGGGTGCTTTCCGTACCATTTTTCTTTTAGGAGTATTTCTTTTCCTTTACTATTGAGGTCCCTCATGTTCCATGAGACTATTTTCATGGAGAATTTACATAGAAATGAAGTATAATGTGACTAAAAAAAACATGTTCCAAGATTTCAGTTATTGGACAATGCCACTTCATGACTCCTATATTTCCTTAACCTGGGACTAAATGGTGAACTTGATAGCCTTAAGGGAAATTAACCAATGAAAATCTCAAAAATATGTGACTTTTGAATTTATCACATACAAGTTAATATACTTAAAAAAACATCCATAAAAATTTCATCAATCAATGAATCTTTAAAAAATTATCCAAAACAATTTCATCAAGCTGTGAAGCATTACATTATAAATTACAATCTATAAACCTTTTGGTAACTTTTTGCTAAACCATGTTCAAAACCAACATATTTAATATTAATATTTAACAATAATATGGAAAATAAGACATTTTCATAAATTAAATAACATGTTATAAATTCTAAGAAATGTCACTAACATAAAACTAAAAAGCATGCAACTAATGGGAGTGGCCACTCAAGGCCACCATAAGACAATAAATTTATTAAGACAAGGAGTAATGTGGAAAGAAATCTACAAAGGTCAAAGGCAAACCTATTTTAACTTTATTTTTTTATTAGGTGCAAGTTGAACATCTCAAGATATAATGAAGAGAAGAATTAATTTTATTGCATTAAGAAAACCCAAGCACATTCTATAACTTAGTGTCAAGCCAGGTAGTAACTCCTCAAAGCAAAAATGATTCGTATGCATTATTCCATCAGGTAGGTCTTCATTATATACATGAGGGAGAGATTGCTTAGTTCATCTCCCGATGACTGTTCATATTTCTTATTTATCTATTTACATATATTCACTCAATCACAAGGATCAGGTGTCAACATTCCCCCCCCTTAATCTGAAGGGATGTTGGTGAGTCCAAGCATCATTCTGAATCGTTCAAGATTTTCTCTTCCAAGCACTTTGGTGAATATATCTGCAATTTGCTCATTTGTGGAACAATGACAGAGATGGATTGTTTCGGTCTCAACATGATGTCAAATCAAATGATATTTAGTATTGATGTGCTTTGTTCGATCATGGAACTTTGGGTTCTTGGCCAACTTTATTGCAGAGGTATTGTTAATCATGAGTGGAGTTGATTGTACTTGTTTTACCTGCAAATCTTCAAGAATTTTCCTAAGCCACACAATTTTTTTTGTTTCTTCAGCTACTACCACGTATTCTGCTTCTGTTGTGGAATCTGCTGGAACTAATTGTTTGTGTGATCTCCAGGAGACAGCTCCTGATCCAAGACTCATAGCATATCCTGAAATAGATACCCCAGTTTCTTTGTCTCCATCGAAGTCTGAATCAGATTATCCAATCAAGCTAAAGTTGTCCACTTGTGTATACTTGATTCCAAAGTCTTGAGTTCCCTTCAAGTACCTTAGAACTCTTTTTTGCAGCAAACCAATGTCCCTCACAAGGCTTTTGCATAAACCTGGAGAGGATTCCAATAGCAAACGAAATGTCTGGTCTGGTAGTAGTTAGGTAGTTGAGACTTCCTACAGCTGTCTATACTTTGTTGCATCCTCAAATTCTTTTCCTTCAATAGATGTGAGCTTTAGGTTTTGTTCCATTGGATTAGTAAGAGGATTGCATTCTGTCATGCCAAACCTGTTCAACAGATCTCCAATTTATTTCTTTTGAGAAAGAAATATGGACTTCGGATGTTGGGTTACTTCAATACCAAGATAGTAATGAAAATAGCCCAAATCAGTCATTTCAAAACTTTTCCCCAATTCCTTTTTTATGGATGCAATGTAGCTTTCATTGTTCC
>APFE030073264.1:31931-122484 GCA_000404065.3 Pinus taeda | reverse complement strand
AATTTAACACATATTCAACAGAGATTATCCTGATCATGTACTATTGCGGAAAACATACACAATACATAAGCACCTCTACGTTGATCATCAATATAGCAGCATCAATAACAATAAAACATCAAGAGCATTCACACATTAACACAGTATGTATCCCGGGGAAAGAATCTCGATAAAAACCCCAACTATTTGTATATTAATGATTGAGTCATGTAAAATTACACAGCATAATACTTCTCACAAGTATCTCCACCTCTGTTACACATAATACAGCTCAGATCTGATCTCCAAATCTCTTCCACTGCTTGCTTGCCTCCACTGCGCAATCCTGCAAGAGAATAATGATGAATGAATGAAGAAAACTCGTATTTCCTTGGCTGAACCACGTAATCCTCATTGACATTACTCAATCCCATTGATTGTGCAAGATCTGGTGCACAACTATAGTCACAACTGATAGCAATCTGATCCTCTAACACCTGTCCCTGCTGAACTGAACATGCACTGACATGCAACTGAGTTAACTGATGTATTCTATAGTTGCATTGTGAGTTAATAACTTGTGAATTAATTAATAACTAATTCACCCAACTCATCTCTAGTCTATTTTCTAGTTAGACTAAATACAACCAGTTTAACAAAGCTAAACTAAACACAACTCCATCAACTGCACCTCCAGTCCACAAAACTCAACTCACTTGAGTTCTAACTGAAGTCCTGCATGCAAATATTAGTCATCCCATAGGTAACCACGTATTCCTTCTGGGATCTGCATGTACCACATCCGTAGCTCATCCTGAAGTGCTCCAAGAGAATAAGACAAAGTTTATAGTCTAAATATTATTATGAGCTAATAATATTTGACTGTTCTATATTTAGACTGAGCAGTCACTTCGCTGTGATCTAAAAAAAATAGAAGTCCATCTATTTTTCAAACTTGATCAATCATCCATAAACAACAACCTGCAATCCATAGACATGATCCATATGTCTAAAAATAGACATAGTCTAAAAATAGACTTGCGCCAAAAATAGCCTGCGGGCCCACTTAGTGAAGGCGACTCTTTTCACTAAGCTCCATCATCTTGTTGCAATCTCAACACTCTACCTATCTAAGAATCTGCCAAGATTAAGCTGTTTGGATAGATTTTCATTCTCTATATTCTAAAACAGGAAATTGAAACCTAGGGAGACCAAGATTAAGCTGTTTGGACCTCCCTTTAACTGAAAATTGTAGAACACTGGAATAACTTCTCCAAATTTGGAAAGCAGTTGGATGAACTCTGAGTAGCCTTCTTCGCTTGGTGACTGTTAAGCAAATATGGAGCATTGCAGCATGCAAAGTATGACATATTTGGTTTGTAAAAATGTCAATCATGAAATATGAGTAACCTATTGCAGCAGGAGGCTAACAGTAGTAAAGAAATCGAATCAATATCAAAAATTGGTTCAATAATCGACACTAAAAATCAACCAGCAAAAACAAGCAATGAAAAATCCTTAAACCAATCAATAAGACGGTTGCGGATGAACCTCGGATAGACAAGCAACTCAGACAAATAATTCAAAAAATTGAAAGAGCTAGATCACAAGGCCTAAAAACACAAGATTCACTCAATGAAACCAAAGAGACAGTACCTTTAACCAACAACAATTAAAACAAACTGATGGGCAAGAGGAAGACAACAGGGGATAAACAAGACTAGTGAATTCAGGAGGTGAAGATGTGAAAACAACATACACAGGAATCATCGCGGGTATAAAACAAGAAACTAGTGACGATGAACCAATAGCCACAACAATAGAGCAATGTTGTCACGAGAGTACACCTATCTTCCGCGATTTGCCAATTCCAAGAATCGTCGCAACTGTATGACAGGATTAAGAAACGCATAGGTTTACAAAACAAAGATAGGGCGACATTATCACGACTGTCAAGCTTTTTCCAGCGATGAGCTTAAAAATGATGGAAAACGAATGAAAAATCCCAAAAAAACACCAGAATATTCTTCTATATAGCAAGGGGACGTCCTAGATTGACCCAGGAGACCCAAAAGACTGATGGTTTAACCCCAAAATTCAAGAGACACTAATCAAAATCAAACAAAAGCAAACAAGAGAAAAATCTTACAAAGGAATCCCCGATGGAATCACCAACTTGTGAAGTAGGAAAGTGTTCCCTCTATGGACAAAGGCAACCCCTCTAGCCCTAGAGTGGGTCTAGTCACAAGAAAGACAAAACAACAATCAATTCCCTTAAATAGTCATCGTTGGAGGCTTACCTCAAACTGGTATTTTTCGTTGCACTGCTCCATCTTCCATTTCTTTCTCCTCAATGAGAAATCAACCTGGAACACCACAAGAAAACAACAGAGCACGTAACCGAGAACAACAATGATCTATTTACTTATAAAGTCAAGAAATCATAAGATATCAAGTAAATGTACATAAGATATACGAAGTCATCATTGATTGTATTAAATGAATCAAGAGCAAAGCTTACAACCAAGTCTTGATGTCGCAAGCCTTCTCGGAGGCTCCAGCCCGTATGTTTCTTCAAGCATTATTTTTTTTTCTTAAGCAAGAGTAGTTCCTTCTATTCCAATAAAACAAGCATAATTTACAAAATTTACCTCCAGCCACCAAAATGTGTGGTTAAAGGCTTGCAAGGAGTGAGCCCGATAGAAACTAGGCTCAACAACCCCAAAAAGCACACTCCCCAACCATTTGGGAACAAACAAAAATAAACAATGGGAATCACAGGTTTTGAGATCCCACCCCTCACAATTCCTGCCATCAAAAACTTAATCCTACCTTTAAATCTCAGCCATATAATCTTATTATAAGATCCGACACCTGAGCTCCAAATTGCTCCAAGAAGAAACCCAAAGGATAACCCCCGGACCCCACCAAACCACTCAATCAATCCCGATCATTGATCGGCTTAGTCCCATCAGATGGCGGAGCTACACAACGCACATCCGAAGTGATCGAACTTTAGTGTGCAATGAGGGGGGTTTTCAGTCATGACCCTCATCCACGTGTCAAGATGTGAATGGAATCGTTGCCCCCAAAACAAAACTCCCTTCCATACATAAGCGGTGTGAGCACACCTAAACCACTTTGGAGGTGGTTTTGTGTCCCGCCACTGAAAATTGTGAAATGTTTCCAGCCATTGATTTTTGGTTTTCGACTCCAGGGTGTTACACTGAAATTTGTCACCATGACTATCTGCAGTTAATATGGCTCCATCAATAGTCATATTATCCTCCTTGTCAAGCGTTATACCTCTGCTCTCCATGTCAAACTTCAAAAAAGAGAGAAAGTCATTAAAAATCATGTTTATCTCTGGGTACGTAGGTTCTCTCTACCTTGCCTGCGTGTACGCATCCCAAACTCATTGTACCTGCGTACTTGTACGCTCTGTAAGCCAAAGGATGGGTGCGTACCCTGTAAAGGTCAAAAGGCGCGAGTTTCATCTTAAAAAAGTTACTTGTGGTCACTTCTAGAGCCTTCTAGAAGAGTGTTTGACGTGTATTGAGCGCCTCCAGATGGTTCATGCATCCCTATGATAGAGGAACTTATCCCATCAAGAGAGGAGCTACCCCATCCAAAAGAGGGAGTATCCCATTGATGTTGGAACGGAATAACTTCCTCTAGAACACTATAAATACAGGCATTGGGCCAGAGGAGGAGAGGTTGAAAGCTGAACATTCCAAAGGGTAGATGCTGCTGGAATTAGGACTTCTTTGTAGAAGCTTGTGAGGAGAGATTACCATCCTTTCTTGTTTCATTTGGAAGTGGGTGAGCTTATCAAAGTAAAGGAAAACTCTTGCTGGGCCCTGGGAGGAACTTGCACAACACCAAGGCTCAGGTTGTAATGGTTTCTTTTGTTTCCTATTAATACAAATAAGTCCATTCTTCTCAACAATTTGTTATTAATGAGTTGTTTCATATACTCCTTGGTCTGTATGTTGAATATGTTTTATTTTATGAGATATTCAGGTGCTTTGTAATCGTTTGATTGTTAGTGAATGCAGGTTTCGAAGTGAAGGAGGAGCTCATCCAGATCGACGAGGCTAGACTACTACAACAGCGTTGGACTACAGGTAGGATCTAAAACACTTGATTTCTCATGTGATAAATGCATGTTTAGAGAATGATTGCTCTTAATTGTCTTGTTTGTCACTAGAAAGTCTTAGGCTTCTAGGGAGGTTGGTTTTGTCCGCAAGATTAACTCTTTCCGCATGACAAGTGGCATGGGTCCTTGAGTGAGGGACTAAAGAAAAGGCAAACTCCTGAGCCACTTCTTCATCAAACCCTCGAAATGTTTCAAAAAATGGCATCCAATTTGCTCTGGTGAAAATGGCTACTACTTCAGGATGCTTATGGGTCCTAACTGGATTTGTGGGCCCCTTCCTCATGAATCCCCCTATCATTTTTCTTATACCCCCTTTGAACACCCAAAATAGAGATGGAGACAAGAATTTTGAAGAAACAGGAAAACAGAGAAAAGCTGTGCTTTTTTAAGAAAATAGGCATAAATGTTTTTATGGAATTCCTCTCCTTCTACAGGCTCAATTCCCCCTTAAAATTGTATCATTCATTGCACATATTAATAATAAAGGTGGTTCTGTACAGAAACTACCTCTTCAAGCTAGAATATGAGAAAAAACCCCGTGATTCCTCCTTAAAATATGCTTACTGCCCCTCCTGTAGAACTGGTTGTAGGTGCTCCTGTAGAACCTGTTCCTGCTCCTGTAGAATGTCGGTAGTAGAAGGATGGCTGAAAATGATAGAGAACTATGGTTTCAAGGTTATGGAGGTGGTATAGAGCTTGTTGCAGCTAAGTGGACAAGGATGAAATGGAAGAAAATGTGGTGAAGGAGTTACGAGGAGGAGTACTTATGTCTTCTTTGAGATATTTCCGATGATGGGGTGAGCTCGCAAAAAGGTACGTTGCCATATTTGGACCATTGGTCCCCACTAACTTGTCATCATGACTCCTCATGACTCTTCCCCACAATCACTTCCCATCATTGCATTGGAGTGTGTATACCTTCCACTACCTATCCTTTGGATTTTTCTGTGAGTTGACTAGGAACACATGTGGTGGCATCTCCAGATGACTGCAGTCAACTAGATGAGGGTGGGCAGTTAACTGGCCACTTTTTCTTGTTCAACCCTAACCATCTCATTTGCTTATGCATATTTTTGAATTACATAGATGCAACAGAAGAGAGGGTTAGACACTTACCTGCAATTCGAGTGTGTGTGTTGTGGTGCATTTTGGTTCCTTTGCTACTGCATGCTCATATTTCAGTTGTTGCATGCATGTATCTTCTCTGCTGTATGCTTTCTGCTCCCTGATGTGTGTGTTACTGGGAATAGTGTCCACTCGAAGCTGCTACTCCCACTAAGACTGGTAGCTATCTTAGAAACAAACAAGTAAATACTACTTTCGTTTTCCTTTATGAAAATAGATAAGAGTGGAACAAAGGACACCAACCTTAGTCTTGCGATTGGTTCCTTACTTGATTCCTCTCCTTCCTGATAGATCTTTGCCGCTTCTTCTTCGTCTACCTAGCTTCAAAGAGCACCTGTGGAATCAAAGCAGCATACTACTATCGAAGAACAAAGATCTATATTCATAAATAACGCAGGACTAGATATGTATTAACCATACAAATGCATATATAATCAAACATAAAAGAATATGGAGGAAAACTTGAATAGCTTTATTAATATCAAGAATAACAAGAGGATTACAACCAATAGTTCTGACCCAGCATCATCCTCCAGCAAGAAAACCCTTCTTCACCTCAAGTAAAGCTTAGATCACGCAACACTATGAAGTTTCACCAGAAAACCAACAACACTTGTCTACAAGATTCAAGGTTCCAGCCCCCTGTATCTCTGTGATGAGGGATCCATATATAGATGATTATAGGCAGGTGAGTCATCTTCTAGGGTTTTGATTAGTGTCCTCTCTTTGATAGTTCTTGATTCCACTTGGAGACCGATGATCTCTTACTAATCCCTGGTCGAAAACGGAGAGGCAAGTGTCAGAGGGGAAGCTTCTAGAAGATTCTATGATCTTCCACCTCGAAAATTGTCTCTGCCTTTGTCCATTCTCGCCCATCGCACCCTATAGAGGGGCCATCCAGTATGCATCACACCCTTTACACTGGGAAGGTCATATGCATCACTCTCTCTGCATTAGGTATTCAGTATGGTCTAGTTTTGACCATTTCTGAGCAGTTTTTAGTGGAGAAATTCTGGGAGATGATGTAATCAACTGACCTTGTTCCATTAGGTAGTGAAACAACACTTTTAGAGACTTAGGAGCCCTCAGTTTATGGAAATTTATGGTTGGGGTTGCAGTGCCCAAAAATGTCTATAATAATTCCCCCATGGAAAATATTACCACCCCCTTATTAATTTCACTATTTCCCTTCAAAACCCATAAAAACCCCTTATCCTAAGTTTTTATCCCCCCCAACATTATTTAATTAATTCTACAATTCATATTTCCTTTACAAAAACCTTTTAACCCACCAACCCTTGATGTGGCTAAGAAACCCCGCCACAATAAACCCTGGTCCCACTTTATTAAACCCGAGCTTATATTTAAATCCCCACTTTATTCACTAATTAATTACAAATTATTTGTAATTAACTCCCCTAGGTGCCGTAAAGCCCAATCTCGATCCCCTCTGTGTAGCTTGACCATGCAATTACCATCTGATCTCCCAACCCCAGATCCGATGTTGCACATCCATACCATGCAAGATCACTACCTAGACGTTACCAGCCTGAGAGCACATGATATTCATGGTTATGATCACATACTATTCTACTACCTGTCAACCCGATGCTATATCACATGCTTACAAGGAGATATCGCCTTGCCTCCAAAAGCGGTGTGATGGCCCATGAAACCACCTCCCCACCAAGACCAAAAACCATTCACTTTTCATTTTTAAATTCCACGCCAAATTGTAACCATTTCCAGTTAAAAGGCCAAAGAAGCCCCATTTCAACTCTTTTCGCTCATTTGCATTGCGAATGTCGCTCAATATTTTTTGCAACACCCTAATCCTCTGTAACAAAAAATGACCACCTTCTACCACCTGAAGAATATTTGGACACCCAATTTCAGCATCCTGTTCACAGCTAAAGCCACCATACTCTCTGCAGCCACCATTCAAACTATTTTGCAAGCCATACCACCAAGTTCTAGATATTCTTGAGAAAAACTAGAATGACGTTCGCAATTTGAAAATGTACAGTCAATTAAAAGCTTAATTAATTGAAATTAATTAAAATTTTCCTAAATTGAAGAGTATTTCAATTCAATACCCAAAGCCCTTCTTTTTGCAAACTGTAATTACCATTTAATGTATCAGAGCTTCCAAAAAATTACATATACAACAACCACAAGGCTAATCCCTATCTATAAACTCATTCATGGCCTCCCAAACCTTTCTAGATGTGAGACCTATGTCAACCCCTCACCTGGACATCAACCATTTGGCACTAGCAGATTAGGATTTCCTGATAAAAGATACTGCCTCACCAGCCTACCTTCTGAGGCTCCACTGCTGGAGTAAGGATAGATTCTTAAACCATATTGATGACATCCATCTGTGGGAATCAAATTTACCCAAGTATTTATTCCCAGAAGTGCACCCATTCCTTGATATCATACACTTCTGTCATCCTGGCTATGTCCCAAGCAAAAGGGATATTGTTGCCCCCAATCTACAATTGTTGTTCACAATCACTCTAGAGTCTATTAACCAAATGCTGGAAGTCCAACCTAGCCTTGATGAGACCCCACTATCCATTGGATACCTATTGAACCTGTATATCACACTAGACCTAGTTAAGATAAGACAAATGTTCCAGACCTTCATCATAGAAGACCTCCATACTCCCACTGATAGTCCACCTTATGTTGCCACCATTTCTTTTAGAGCCAGGAAGACATATAATTAGCATGCTCTCCTACATCCTACAATATATAACAGATGAGCATGTGGATGAGGTTATCCTAGCCTACCTGTCCATTTTTACCCTAGGCAAGCTTCCTATTGTCATATACAACTATGCTCAGTTCATTGAAGACAGGATGCATGAACAGTTCACCAGACTACCAATTGAAATTTTTTCAAGTACTATTCAATGTTATTTCACATGTTCTTTTATTATCAAGTAGATAAATTCACTGTCAACATCTAGAAGTTAGATACCAAGGGAAAAGAGAGATAAGTTGTTTACTGGACACCCTTGATCTAGAAATACTCCACAGTGTTTAGCTACAAATATTTCATTGATTCATTTGTCTACGCATTCATGAACATGTTGACGAGTAACACTCAACCCAGAATAACCCATGAAATCAAGAGGGTGCTATAGTTTGCCAAGAATAGAAAAACAGGGAGACGAGTATCTATACCAAAACCACACTGAAATTAGAGTTTATGGTTGCCAACTATCCCCTTATAAGCTTCCCAAATACCTCCCTATGAGGATATTTGCACTTCAGTAGTTTAGGAAAATCATAAATTCAGATGAGGTCAACTTCCAAGTAGTTAGGAAGAAGACCCAATTTAAAATAAAGAACCAATTGGGCCCCTTCATATGTAATCATACAGAATTTGGACATAAGGCTGACAAGATATTGCAACAGGTGAAATTTAGAAACAACTTCATGTGGTAGTATGACCCTCATGGGGTCATAAAAAAATTGAGAATCAAGGTCAAATTGGGACCTTTCATCCACCATCCTAGACCTAATATTGACCAGCTCTCCTGTTGGAAATAATACTGGTAGGTGGGGTGAATCAGTATTATTAGATCAAGAATTTTTCTTGTTCATAGTCAAATTTATATACACTACTTCAAAGAGGGGAACTAGCATGCACATGCAACTATCTTTAAGGCAACCGACATTTATGTAGTAAATTTATGATTTAGTTAATTCATCATATGTTTCTCTCTAACCAAGGCATCAATGCTTCATCATTCATTAAATAGTAACCATGTGTAGTATAAACAAAATAAACCATTACACATAAGAAACACACAGGAACACCAAGATTTAAGGTGGAAAATCAATGTGGGTGAAAACCACCTGCTGTTTTCGTCTCTCTCTTCCTTTAATAATAACAAAATTTGTTTACAATCTTGTATTGGTGTAGACTCATACCAGTAAGCACAGTTATACCTGTATAAGGTTACAACCTTCTCTTGTTCTCCATATTCTACTAGAAGAGAGCTACAACCCCCTAGCTCTTGTAGTAGCCAATATGTTTACTAGTACATAAGTTCCAGCCTAGATAAAAATCCACTCTTCCACAAGGGGCCACGTTTCATGAATTTTCAGACCGAATTCTCCTGGCATATATCAAGACATATGAAGACCTTGACTCATCAATAACCCATCAGAAATTTAGAAACTCAAACTTCAACCAACAAGTAGTTAATATGAAACAATCAAATCGCTGTCATCAGAACATTGTGTTGAACCCAGAAACCTGTATCAACATTCTGAACCAACTGAAACCTCAAAAATTCATGTCTCAGACTATATACACGACTTGAATGAAGAAAACATGCATATATATGCTACCTCCTTCAGCCCAACCTACGTATACCTCTAAAGAATCTGAATCATAAAATATTTGAATCACAAGTTTTACCAACCAGCAGTTTACTAAACATCTACTGTCAACTTACAGAACTTTACATAGGCAGGCAACAAAAAACACTTCTTCTCACTTATACAATGAATCAAATGTCAACCTCCCTATGCATTCAGATTTACATTCAGATCTAAGAAGACTCCATTGACAGACAACAATAAAATAGCAACAACAATAAATCAAGAATGTTGATCTGATAGATCAGTCATCTCTGAACACCAATCCTTTATTTTGTATAGAGTACTTGAAAGAACTGAACCTACATGTATATGCTCTTTTGCCGAGATGAACCTACATACAGATGTGAAAATATTGACTCAAAAATTTGCTGCAATTCTAGACTTCAGACAAACCCAAATCATGATAGATAATGAATAAAACAGATGCAAAACATTAGATCTGGACTGAAACAATATCAGATCATTCAAGAATAAGTCATTTTAGGTCTCATGATCCTGATCCAATATTGAACTGAAGGTGCACATATATATTTCAGTTCTAGTCCCATACATAACCTTGCAACATCAAATATACTTCAGAAAAGAAGTATTCCTTCGAATCTTATTCACTTGCACATCTTTCCTTATGAACCTCTCTTATTTATATAGTTTTTGGCCTTTCTCAATAGCAATGACCGAATCCACTTAGGACCATGGAAAATTTTAGGGGCCAATTTTCGCCCTTAGGTGATATTAAGGGGTTTTAAATTTTTAGTGGGTGAATATTTTGTATCATAGTACATTTTTACAAATCGCCTCAAATAGCACACCTTATTTTAAGGGAGAGAGTAAAAAAGGTAAATTTAGCCCTTGAAATTAGGAGTTACAACCTTCCATTCACCCTAATTTTCAGGAATAGGTTTTATTTAAGTGAATCCTATGGGCCAAATATCATATTTATAAAAGAGGTATGGTAAATTAATAAAAATATAAATAAATGAGAGGTATGGTAAATAAATAATACATTTTTTATATTTACTCCATAACTCACCTTATATACATGCAAGGGTGTAAACAAATAAAAATAAAAATAAAGTGGAGGTATGTTAAATAAATAAAACCTCTTTTTATATTTAGTCCATAATCCTCTTCCTATTTATGAAGGTTCAAAAAAGAGGTTTTACTTAAGTGAATCCTATGGCTCAAATACCATATTTGTAAAAGAGGTATGGTAAATTAATAAAAATATAAATAAACCAGAGGTATGGTAAACAAATAAAACATTTTTTTTTTATATTCACTCCATAAGTCACCTTATATTCATGAACACTCAAAAAATGCATTATATTTAGGTGAAACTTGTGGGAAAAATACTATGGGCCAAATACCAAGGGCTAGATTATTATTAATACCATGCAAAAAACCATTATTATTTTTTTTCACAGGAACCATTATAGGATTTCATTAACTACTTGGCTAATAGCCTCAAATTTAGTTACAAGAGGAAGGACACCATTCTGCATGGCCGTCCAGCTGAAGGAATAAGTCTCCTATTGTTTCTAGCTTCGTTTTTTTACACCTGGAGTAGTGAGCTTTGGCTACTAATTTCTTGAGCTAAAAAATACAAACAAACTGCTGTAATATAAAACAATAAAACATGACTCTTTAAGGGATTGGATCCCAATGGGTTTCCTTGTCTCTCAGAATTGTGCCGACATCTAAGTGAACTGCGATGTTTGCCTCAATGTCAACTTCTTTGTTATTAGTTCTTAAAACATGGTAATAGTTCAGGTTTAGGGACTTTGCCATGCCTTTGATCCTTGTAATAATCCTTGCAAGTTGCAGATCAACTGGGTTTGAATTATTCACTACTGTACTTATGATAACTTGGGAATCTCCAAAGATGTTTGCCTCCTCAATTCCCAACACTTTGAGGAGTTTGATACATTGGAAGACGGCCATTGCCTCAGCTTGTATACCTGAAGAATGGATAGCCAGTGCTAGAAGTCTTGTTCGTTTTTCTTGATTTGCCATTCTTTGAGGGGTGGAGGGGAGCTTCTCAGTTTTTGAAATTTGAAGTTTAGGATAGATCCTAAATCTCTGTCCTACTGACTTAGATTTAGGTCATCTCCTTTGTCTACCAGCCACTCAGCTAGCTGAATTTTCACTAAGTTGACAACTAATATGTAGTCTTGTTCCTTTCTCTATAATATTCTTCTATTTCTTTCCAACCAAAATTACCAACTGATAAATTTAGCCAAAGCACTCCACATTGACCTGATTATTTTGTTTTTTGGGAGTGGTCCTGGATATCTGGTCATCCAGCCTGTGAACAGTTCCAGAATTGAGGTGGGGAAAGTGAACTTGTATTTCCAAGCCTCAAGAAGTTCCCACCAAATAGAGACTGCAAACTTGCACTTGACCATGAGATGGAGGGTAGTTTCAGAGTTTTCTTTGCACAACATGCATCTGGAGGGGCCATAGATTCCCCTTTTCTAGAGCCTGTCTTCAGTGAGAATTTTTTGATGGCAGAGGAGCCAACATAAATAGTCTATTTTTGGGATTGAAGGGATTTTCCATATGCCAACCTAGGGGGCTATATTGGGGGGCACATGGGGATGATCCAGACACTTAACATATTCCTGAGCTACCGTGTAGCTAACATGGGATGAGCCCTAGCCTCTCATGTCCTGCCTACGCGCATGAGTGGGAACCAGCCCATGTAGATTTGAGTAGAGCATTGCCATCTCTGAAAGAAATGCGTGGGGCATAGGCTTCATACTTTTGGGTTGAAACGTCCCACAGTGTGTTGATATTCTCCTCAGACGTCAAAGGCTTCAGCTCTGATGTGCCTCTCAGCTCAGCGAGTGGAGGTCTGCACAGGATTCTATCAGTCCACAGATGAATTTGTTTGCCATTCCCTGGGATCTAGAATGGGTGATTGCTTATCAGTGGGCTGATTCTACTAATGAATATACTGACATGAGTTTTGAGATGGTTTTTTGACTATTCTGAGCATCTGAGCCTCCTGCCTCTTAAAAATTTTCTCCACAGATCGATCTGAACCCAACCTGGATTGGGCACTATAATTTTCCATGACATTCTGGCTCCCATGGCTAGATTTTAAGCTCTGAGGTCTTTGAAATTCAACCCTCCCTCATAAATTGATCTGGTGACTGTTTCCCAATTGACTAGGGAAATCTTATTCTCGTTTTGTTTGCCTCCTTCGCATAAGAACTGTCTGATTAGCTCCTCCATCTTTTTGATGATTCCCATAGGTGCCAAGAGGACTGAGAATTTAAATAAAGGCAGACTGATGAGCACTATTTTTCCAGCGATATTGGGCCATGAAGATCCCCAGGCTTTCACTTTGGATTTGAATTTGTCTAGGTGCAGGTACCAGTCCTTGCTCAGGGCCCTCTTGTGGAAAATTAGCAGCCCAAGATATTTAAATGAGGACTAGGAGACAGAGACTGCAAATCCTAGGCATTTGGCGATTGAATTTGTAGTTGAAACAGGGGTATTCCAATAGCAAATATTACATTTTTCCTTGTTTAAAATGATGCCTGATACCTAACTGTAATCTTCTAGAACTTCTTTTGATTTTATAGTTGAGTGAAGAGAAGCAGCCCCCAGTAGTATTGTATCATGCGCAAAGAGCGCATGGTTGATATTTTCTACCCCTCTTTCAATGCACAGGCCAGCGATTTCATGCTCTTGTTGCTTTTTATCTAGGTAGAATCTGAGGACCAAGGCCTAAAGGACGAATAGGAGGGGTGAAAGGGGACCACCCTTCCTCAGTCCTCTTGAGGCTTTGAAGAAATCCGCAGCCCTGCCATTCACCAGGGGGGCTATCCAAGGATCTGAAATGCATGCTCTCATCCACTTAATGAAGTTTTGACTGAATCCCAAATTATGAAGCACATCAAACAAAAACTTATGTGTAACACGATCAAATGCATTTGCAAGATATAATTTAATGGCCATACCTTTTTCCTTTCGATGAAGGCTGGTTTGGATTGCCTCCTGAACTAGCACGAAGTTGTCTACTAGCTATCTGCCATAAATAAATCCTCCTTGGATGTTGGGGATGATTTTGGAGAGAATTATTTTCAACCTATTAGCTATCACTTTGGTTATGAATTTGTACCCAATATTGCATAAGGAAATTGGGTGGAATTTGCTGAAAGAGGTTGCTCCTTTCTTTTTGGGTATAAGGGAAAGAAAGTTTGAATTTGTATAGCCTACAATCTTTTGGTAGTATTGAGACTTCTGGATCATTTTGAGGAACTCCTTCTCGATGATCTATCAATATGTTTGAAGAAATCTAGGCGTGAAACCATCTGGTCCCGAGGCTTTGTCGGGATCCATAGCGAAAAGGGCCTCTTTGACTTCCTTGTGCATGATTTTGCTTTCAAATATCTGATTCATATTGCAGGTGATGAGGCTAGGAATAGGGTCCAGCAGGCTATCATTATGTTCAACTGAGAGATCCTCACTGTACATCTTCCCAAAGTGATCAGAGGCTGCTTTTTTTATGCTTGTAAAATCCTTCAAGACATTGTTATCTTCTTCTATTTCCAAGATGGAGTTACGCCCTTTCCTGGCTTGGGCTTGTTTGTGGAAGAAGGAGGAGTTTCTATCTCCAGATTTGAGCCAAAACCCTCTGGACTTAAGCCTCCAATATTCCTCTTCTACTAGGCAGGCTTTGTGGAAGCTTTGTTGGAGCCTGGCCTCCTTTTCCAATTTTTCTTTCGTAATTTCCACTGCTTCAAGATGAAAGTGTTGGTTTTCAAGTTCAATTTGGATTTTTTTTCTTTTCACAGTAGGGTTGGGCAGGGTCTTAGCCCATCTTTTTTACCATGGCTTTGACTCTTCTGAGTTTTTCTTCCCACACGAAGAATGTGAATCCCTTGACTGGGTCTTTCCAGTAGTCTCTAACCTTTTCCATAAAGTCTACCACTTTGATCCAGAGAGGGCTGACCCTGAATGGGATAGGCCCTAGATCCTTGGGGGTCAGTAGTTCCAAGCTAATAGGCTTGTGATATGATGTGCTACTGTGAAGGATGTGTGATCTGGCTTCGAAACCAAGTAGCAAGAAGGAACTTTGCACCAAAAATGTCCAGTCTTATTGCTATGTGACCTAGGCCAACCCTCTTGTTTGACCATGTGTACTTGCCAGCAGTTATCTTGATGTCTATCAGATCCCAATCTTGCATGAGATCTTCCACTGATTCTCTTGCTGGATCTCTAACAATACTTCCTCCTCATTTTTTTGATGAGAGGAGGGTGAGGTTGAGGTCTACAGCAATGATTGTGTTCTCCAAATTTTCTAGATTTGCCAAATTGTTTATGGAATCCCAACATAGTTTTTTTCACCTGCATTGTTAGGAGCATATACATTGACCAGACTAATGATTTATTTAGATTCTAAGTGCTGCAATTTTAAAAAAATCCAATGATTTTTTAGGGACTCAGAGATTGGAGAGAAATTATTTAGATTCCAGAGCGACACAAGCCCTCCCGATGCTCCACGGACAAACGTTGCATGCACTCCATCTTTCATCCAAAATTTTCTGCTTGCTTGGAGGAAGGCTAAATCATCCAATTTAGTCTCCTGTATGAGAAGAATGTCCTAGGCTTCCAGTCTTATTATACTATTCATGGCTTCTTCCTTTGCTTTGGAGCATAATCCCCTACAATTCCAGGAGACTATCTTCATCATTTACCTTCGCTGTGATGAGCTCCTTTGGATCTCTGGGTCTGGATCCTCTTCATCTTCGAGGTTTTTTCTAGGAGTTTCTCTAGTGTTGGTTGGCTGCCCTAAAGCTTGTCTTTGTATGTTTCTTGATTTCTCTTTTCTTCTGATGACATTTGTTCTCTTGTAGATCTTCTTGGGGTAGACTGTGAGTCCCCTATTTCCCCTTCTTCTTCTGATTCCTCAGACTCTAGGGTTTCCTCCTCTTATTTTGACATCTTCTCTTTGGATAATTTTGGTATGCTTTTGGATTTAGGAGGAGATACTTCTTTCGGCATTTTTGTCTCCTAAGAATTCATGATTTCAGATCCGAGGATCTCAAATTTGTTTCCTTGGCTTTCCTTGGGTGGATGTTGAGTAGGGTCCATTTGAGGGGCTCTAGTATTATCATTTGCATTCTTCCTGAATGAATTTTTGGGTCTTTTTGCCTGGTTCCACCCTTCTTCCTTCCCTTTTTCCTCTACCCCTTTGGATGAGCAATCTCTGGTGAAATGTCCATAGACTTGACACTTCTGGCATTTGAATGGAAAATGTTCATAGTCCAACTTCTGAACATGCATCCAAGGAGCTACCCTTATTTTGATGGCTTCTGGTAATCTGACCTCTAGATCTACCTCCACACAAATTCTAGCGCAGTCGTATTTTTTTTTTTATGGCCTTGTCTATGAATTTCCCAAGAGTGTTTCCAATATGCTTCAAAGAGTCCCAGTTCCAATAGTGTACCGGGAGGTTGGGGAGCCTTACCCACACCGGAACCGCGGAAGGCACATCCATTGCCAGATCGAAGTATGGCATCCATTTATTAAAATACAGCCCCTGAGGCCCATGAAGTAGGGTCCATTTCTGAGATGAGATCCTTGTCCTCCTTTTCTGAAATTCGAATAAGAAGTATCCTCTTCCAAGGAAGTAAGATGTAACCTTGTTTCTGATTAGCGGAGCCCAGTTCCTAGCGGCCCAGTTCTCTGTTGATTTCAAGGAGGGCTAGAGACCTGTAAACTAACCCACCAGAGCAAGATCCGCCAGAGATAAAGCTACTTGAATCGGACGTTCAGGAGGAAGAGCGATCTCGGGGATGTCTTCTAGCCTTTTCATGAACTTGGCAGCTTCCACAAATTTCTTCTTAGGCAGAGAGGCTGGCAAGGATTTGAAGGCCTCAGTGGTGGAAGGCAGAGAAGGGGAGGAAGACCCCTTGGGGGGAGCCGGCTCCTCCAGGCTGTGCCAGCAAGTCAAACCCTAGTCGACCGCAGCTAGAAGCTAGAGCCTTTGGCGGACAAACCCTAACTGACCACAGCCAGAGGCTAGAGCTCTCGACGGACCTGCCCACAAGGATCAGAGATATGCAGGTGCGGGCATTGCGTGTAGTCTTCAAGTTCCGCGGGGTGCGGATCTCACAGGTTGTAGGACTGAGCGAGCACACACAACAGATAAATCATATGTAAAAAACCATTATTAACCCTAATATTGGTATTAATAAAAATAAAAATGGCACATGGTATTGACCCATGGTATTGACGTGGAATGTAGCCTATTTAAATGGGTGAATTAAACTAGCATATATCCATCTTTACTCTGGATCTACTAAGCCCTGAGAGGGATCAAATATTGTGATATGCAAACTAGCATAGAGTGAAAAAATATTTGATCCCTCTCAAGGCTTGGTGGATCATGAGTAAAAATGGATGTTGTAATTTAATGTATGTTAAATATTTTAACTTGGTTAAAATAAAAAATAAAATAAAAATCAATTATTAATCTTATTAATTTTTATAAATTACTAATAGTAACTTTTAAGCTCCAATTTATGATAACCCATGGTATTGACCCATGGTAATACCATGGTATTCATGTGAGCATAGACTATTTAAAGGGGAAATTCTATCATCTTAGATCCATTTTAATTCTGGGTCTACCAAGTGCTCAGAGTGATAAATAGATTTCATCCCCCTGAGAGCGATAGATGTGGAGTTAAGATGGGTATAGGTTGGTTTTTATGATAATGAAGATATTAAATAGACTTAGGAAATTATATTGTAAAAACATCTTAAGGTGAATGGTTAAAGCTACATTTAGTCACTTCAAAAAATTTAGTAAAAAATACCAATATCTCCATTAATATTGGTTTTTAACTTTTTATGATTTAACAAAAAAAATTCAAACAATGAAACCTTATCACTCTTTCCACATCATGCTCGCAGAAGATTTCTCACCATTTTTCAAACATTCTCAATATGATATCTTCATGAAAAAGTTTAGGTACTGATGTTGGATTAGTTGTTTGAAAAATAAGTTGGTTTGTACAACCTTTCATCTTCTATGCTTATTCTTAAGTTTGTCTTAATGATCTGTAGGTGGACCACTGCCACCATAATTTTCTAAAGTGGAAATTGTTCAACCAAAAGGAAATAATATACATTTACAACCTGTTAAAAATGGAGACACTATGAAGGGGTAGCGAAATTATGCTAATGAACGCAATTTTAGATTGGGAGAGACGTAATTAAATTTATTATTTAATAAGATTCCAATAAAATAATAATAATCTACATTTAATATTCATATATTGATTGGAAGGATTCTCACAATGGTCACTTCTTTCAATTAGATCCTCTTCAAGCCCTTGGGATATCTAATACTTTCTTCCCCTTCAAGCCCTTGGGATACCTAATACTTTCTTATATAATATAGTTGGGGCTTGCTATTTGTTGGCGTGTTGGGGTAAACAAACTTGATGTGTTTTTTTTTTTTATCTCGTAGTTGGAGTCTATGGAATAAGAAAGAAATTTGATAACTTGAAAAAAGTGGTAGCTTGACAAAAGTTGTAGAGAAAAGACTAATCTCTCCTACCTTGACAGAACTCGTTGTCAATATCAACACCCACAAGAACTTTGTTGTGGAATATGATCAAAACTAATAGAATGATATGAAAGAGTGTATTGTAAGAATTTTGACAAACATGATCACTGAAACTTGGAACATTGTTTGTAGGAAGAGAAAATTATGTTTCTTTTTCCAAACATGTATGTTAGTATATTATAGTTTAATGAATATGTTTTCTTATTATCATATATGGTTTCATACTTTAACAAAAAATTCGCCAAGACTTCACAATGTTTTATTATTCAGTAAAAGATTTGCCAAGATCTTATAATATTTTATAATTCAGTGAAATATTCTCCATCACTGTGCAAGATAATATGATTTGGTGAGAGATTCGCCAAAAAAATTATATATACATATTATATTATTGATAAAATTGCCTCCCATTTTTCCTATGTATCATGGGGATTAGCTCATTTATTATATATATAAATTTATGGTGGTTCTTAAAATTTTCCCTCGCCCAATGTGAGGCAACTCTACTCTCTTTCTTTGAATAGAAAATAGATGTAAGTACAAAGAAGTAAGGCATGTCACCTAGGGACTACTACAATGCAAAAATCCTCTCTGTATCCCTCTCGACTACTTTGCTCATCTATGGAACAAGATGCACTAAAAAATAATGGAATCCCTTTTTGTCCTAGTGGCCTAGTTATAACACATCCCAATAGCCTACTACTGGTTAGATTTTACTCCTTGAACTCTTAAATAGAGTTACAATATGGAATATTTTAGATACTTCTTAATCATGATCATGTGGCTAGCCCCTTTTCCATGAATAATGGATGCTTATATGGCACCATCTCATATTATGGTGGTTGAAACAGGAAGGCCAACTTTTGAGTTGCATAAATTTTGCATATAGACTTTTATTGAGGCGATTCTTGAATCGTTGGAAAGGACTCTTTGTGTAGAATAGGAAAATGATGTTTGGTGTTAAATAAACAATTCTTTACCCCCCAAAAATGTCATTTGAAGCCTCAAAT
Organism: Pinus taeda; assembly: GCA_000404065.3. Taxonomy (NCBI): domain Eukaryota; kingdom Viridiplantae; phylum Streptophyta; class Pinopsida; order Pinales; family Pinaceae; genus Pinus; species Pinus taeda. The sequence continues at coordinate 103,217 of APFE030073264.1, read as the reverse complement.
TTCTCCTAGAAGGTTTCTAACCCCAATTTGTCAAATTAGTTCTCGCTAATAAAAAATGGTCCTATGAGCATATTCCTCCACTTTTCCACTCTAAAAGCATTGACATGGATGAAAAACAATATAATGATCAAATCTTGATCATTAATGGTATGGATAAGTAGTTGTGGTATTAATTCACACAATGGTTATATGTGTATGAACCCAGTTGGAAGCAAAAGTGAGTAGATTATGGTAGTTGAATCAAATATATAAACTACAAAGAAGGTTGAATTAGGGTTTCGGCTAGGTTGGTTAGAGCTTATGGCTCAAGGGGGGGCATATCTTTTTCGAGGTTGTGAATAGTATATATTTTTAATGGAATTTATGGATTTTAAAACGTGACATTATTTATATGATTATCTTATTGGGTCACATGACATATTTGACACCCTCTAATTTGTTCAAGTTGAATGTATTGCATTTGAATTCACTATATTTTTGAGTACTTGTGCATCGAGTTTGTAATATTTCTTCTTGACCTCTAGGAGCCTAGAGTTGCTTATTTTGTGGGAGGTTGTTATTTACTAAGTATTTAAGTTCATGAGAGGTTAGGGAGGATGGAATATTATGAAAGGTACAAGGAAATGTGGATTTCTAGGATTTGACTTTAAGAATTTGATATTTTCCTTAAGGAGGATCTCAATAATGTGGTATTACAAGAGGATGTTGCAAAGTTGGAGATGATATTTCATGGGATTTGGAGTAGTTTTCCATCAGGCTTGTATCCACTCTAAGTTGTAGTGGATCAAGGAAATGGATGAGGGATCCAAGTTGTACTTTGATTTCTTAGAAAGGAAGGTGGTGGTTAACGATGTCCTCAGTTTATGTAAAAATAATGGGTCCTTTGCTTAGGATCAAATTAAGGTCAAAGGTATGTTTCGTTAATATATTGTTATAACTAGAGATGTGTGAATTTTTTTTGCATGAAACGATTCACTTAGAAGAAAAACAAGTGTTGTCTTACATATGATTTATTAAAAATGATTTTATTTGATTTTGTGTTTGCTTTATTTGTCAAAAATAAACATGGTTTATTGTTTTGATTGAACTTGGCGATAAAAATAGTTATTTTTATTTGATTGGTATTAGTTTATGGTTATTTACAACAATATTTGGAGCGTAAGTGATTACAATTTAAATTTAAAAGGCTAAGGATAAACTTAGACTTGAACTATAACTATATGTTACATATCTCTATCCTACAATGCTACGTATATGATATTGTGACCTTGAAGGTGAAATATACAATGATAATAACATATAATAGAAACGTTGGTATTTGAGGAGATTAAATTGATTTGAAAGTGAAAATAATTTGACACTTTTTGCATTAACTGTAAGTTGATTTCACTGGGATTATGGAATGGGTTTTATGTGTTTCAAAGTCCTACATGGACCAAACCTATTGGAATTTGTCCCTTAAATTGTATCATATCTCATGATATCATGTTTTGTGATCCAATATGAACCACTTATGAATATTGATGGCCAATGTTTTCTTATGGCTCTTTTCCTTTGGATTTGTTCTAGTATTTCACCACATCTAGTAGTGTCTAGAACAAGGTTTTTAACTACTAGATTTTTTTTTTTTTTTCTTTTTTCTCTTCTTTTTCAAAAGTTTGAATTTGAAAATAGAAAAGGAGGTTGTAAATATAGGTGGAATTTCCACCTTACTTATAACTCCCAATTATGTTTTCTAGATCAGGTCTTGGATGAATTATTCCTTAGACTTGGGCTTCTGATATAGTCTTAATCGATAACCATTTGTAGAATTTTCCTACAAATCAGCTAGCTTTGATACCATGTAGAATTTTTTCTACAAATAAGCTAGCTCTGATACCATGTAGAAATTTCCCACATGTAGATCAACCTGGTAATGTAATGTACTAAAGCAAAACACTTGATCTACTTCTACAAACAATTTAGCGGAAGCTTAATCAACCATGGGAAACATCAATAAGAACACATATAACTGATAAGAAGGAATTAATCACACATAACACAGAAGAATTTACTTGGGGAAAGCACCTGCCTAAAACCCCATCTCTGTATTATCATACAAGTGGAAATATAGTTCATATTACACAAAGCCTTAGCTCAGAAGCTATCCAGCTCTCAATACAATCCCTCTGCTACTCATAAACAGTCAAAGGCTTCTCACAAACCTTCTCCTCTGCCCTCCAAGCCTTCTATTTCCTTGTGCAGTTTCCTTGGGGTCCAGTGCTGCCACCTGTGTGAATTGGCCTCTTTACATACTCACTAACCTTTGATCTAACTGCACAAACTTGAAGGAGATAAATCCTCATCATGGATGAGATTCCTTTATAGGAAAAATATTCATCCAGCTAATAGTACACTGTCCCTTCTTTGATCTCAACTGGCTCTCTGTTTGAACTACCATGCATCAGTTATCCATGAGAGAATACTCAATTATCTAAAAATAACAGTTGTCATATGCATGCAAGCATAAAAAAACTATATCTCATTAATTTAACAACTTTTTAAATTAATATAACTGAACTTGACTAAGTTAAACTAAGTCAACTGGTCCTCTCAATATACAACTCATCCTTAATTCGATAATCAGTGGAGCAAACCAAGGACACATTCCCCAATCAGTGGAGAAATTATTGCATGTTCTCACAAAGACTTCAAGTTTGATTTTCCTTAACTAATTAACTCATGCAGAATTAATTAATTAATATTCAAATTGCTGGTAAGACCAAATTCTAATTTTACTTCCTATTTTAGACCAGGGACTGTCTAAAAATAGGAATCCAACTTGAACTGCTAAAAATAGAACTTCTATTTTTAGCACTTCCATTTTTCATTCCCTTTTGCCCAATCTAGCACTGAAGCCCAAACTGGTATTTTTAGCAATTTCTTGTTGCCAAGTTTCAACACCATTCACTATTAATGTAATCCACTTTTTATTGGTGGTGCATAGATTTTTAGAGCCATTGTCATATATGGTATTAATCTCATATGGTCACATCTATCAAGTACATAATTTTTGTTTTAAATCCTTGTAACTTGAATCAAAGGGGGGCCCAATCTCCTTTGATTAATGAATTTATCATGAAACTTAACTCTTTTTTGATTGATGAGACAAGTCTATTGTAAAGTAGTTTGTTTGGTTGAGTTGATGCTATTGAGCCTTTGAGAGATCCAAACCCACTTGCAATGCAATTCTCAGTGTCTTGACTTTGAATTCTATAGGAGAAATAGATGCTTATAATACATAAGCTTATAAGAAGGGAAACTTGTAATATTCCTTTAGGTGGTTCGGTAACCTAAAAGGGCCTCAAGGAGAATGTTAACCTAATCCTTGTGATGTTTTTGGACTATCTTGGTTAGAATGACCTCTAAAACCTTATTCATGACTTTTTCTTGTCTCTTTTTATTGTGGACTAGGCCCTTTGGTCAGTAACAATTTCTTATGGGATCTTGAAATGAATAAAAATATCATCATATAAAAAGCCATCAATTGCTTGCTTAGTCACATAGTTAGTGCATACTAAGATATATGTTTTCTATCTTGAGGGTGGGTTTATTAACCCTCTGAAATCAAGGAACCATTTTTTAGATGGATTTTCCAAAACTTGAGGATGCAACATTGGCATTTCATCAGATTAAACTAGTTTTATTGTTCACTAACAATTGTCGCAACTTCTAACATATCTTTTAGCATCCTTGAACATGGTAGGTCAATAATATCCCATATGTGACACTTTGTTTGTGGCTCTCTTATTATTGAAATGTACTCGACAAGGTTCAACATGGTAGACTTTGATAATTTCATGTACTCATATTCATAAATACAACACTAGTTAACAAGATCTAGATGTTGAAGAATCAAGGGAAATAATGTATAATAGGATTCTTCTAGGCTTGATAAAAATTTGTGCAGTAATTTTACAATTTATCTTAGCTTGATCTTCTTCTTAGTATTAGTGTGTTTATTTATTTCATCAAACTGTTACCAAAACATAAGAAACAAGAACACAAAATGTTGGCTCTCTTCCAGGGCCAAAACCTCTCTCTCTTAGAGAGGAAAACCATTTGGTAAGTTTCTCTTATTGAAGCTTCTTAATGATCAATTCCAAATCCTAGACCTTTGACTAGAATGTCCTCCAAGCACAAGTCAAGTCCTTCCTCCTTTCTGCACTTTGTTCCCCGACACTTGGTCCTCCTTCTTCGTTCTTTCATTAGAGATAGACCTTGCTTATGTGAGCTCTATATGAGATGCTTCTCTTCTATACTTAGTGATGTCCTTTACTTTTGCAGACACCTTTCTCTTTATAAAACTAGATTCTTCTTGAGATGTATATGTAGACTGATGGGATTGTACAACATCCCTAGATTTTTGCACATGTGGTAGTTATCCTTGTGAATTAGGGTCCTTTCACCTTCGCTTGAGAGAAAGTATTCTTCGCTTGAGTAGGAGGCCTTGTAGGCCTGAGTTTCTAGCCCAAACAAAGATGAATGTGTGATTGTGATATTGCTAATGATATACCTGCAGACTGCCCTCCTTTTCCTCACACGTGTGACTATACTTTTCCCTAGAAATAATCCCAAAACTTCTCTTTTCTTCCTTTTCTATTTGCTACACTTGGAGACCCCTTAAACTTTGTCCTTCTTTATTTTTCCTTGACTTCTCTTGCTCTTTGATTTCAGAGCTGAGCGACAGTTATTATGAGGGAGTGGACAACCTCTATATATAGAGGATTATCCCTCCTTTAGGCAGACTTGAGTTCAGCTTGTTGAATGTAGGCCGACTTGGTGTTTATTCATCATTTTTGCTACTAAGAGGATTTAGTTGCATGGAGAGGACTTTACTTTGCTTGGATATATTTTCTTTGACTCTTATACAAGTTTATACATAGTGTAACATGCCCTTAAGGCTATTCAATAAATACATTGACTCTTTGACTTCCTAGAAGCACTTAAATATGTGCTTGACATACTTCAATGAGCAAGAAACATATTGATAAATATAATAAAAATAATATTTCTTTTCTTGAATAAATACAAATATAAAAAGTACATTTATGAAGACCGAACCTAGTTACACTTTCTTCAACACTCCCTCTTAACTAGGGAGGTATTCATGAATCATTACAAGGTGTTTGACTATTTTTCAATCTTGAAGAATTCACATAAGAGAAACCGGATTGGAAATCCATCTGTTATAGCATCATAGTAACCAACATTTTCCATAGCAAGGCCTTGACTAACAACTCTATCTATCATTAGAACATAGAACAATGTTGCCGAGACCAATGACTTATAGACACCTTATTCATTGTCTCACAAGGTACATACCCACTTAGGTGTTCACTGAGTATGACCTTCTAGGACTATTCTTGTCTTGGGTTCCCAGCCCTCAAAGAATATCAACCCTCTTACTTACTCTTGTCTTGGATTCCCTACACATCCTCAAAGAGTATCAGATGTAAGATGATTACCCAATCCTCCCATTCTTTCTTCCCAAGTGAAGACAAGAATGTTTTGTCTATCTCTTCCTCTCAATTGAGGAAGACATGCCCAAGTATCCTCTGACAAAGTACCTGTCCAAGTTCCTTTATAATTGAGAACTTGTTATAACTCCCTCTTAGCTAGGGACTTGTCCATTCATCGACAAATTCTTCTTCGTGGGCCCTTCAACTGCTTGGTCTCCTTCTTTTATGTGATGAATTCTTTGTTCTAACTTATTCTTGGTAGGGCACCAAGCATTGATCACTTTCCTTCTTGTGTTGTCATGACATTTCTTCTTCATGGAAAGTGTCCTTCTAGATATATGTCAAGTTCGTTTATCATCTGGCTACTCCTTTTTCATATGTCTATTATTTTAGAATACTTATCACGTAAATGCTTAGTTGTATTTGTATGTTTCCATGCTTCAATTTGGTAGCCCTTCATGATTTCATCCTGACTTGCTTCAACATCAGATAATGTTATTGTTGGATGTCCTCCTCATCATGATATCTTTGTAGAGTTGAATCAACTATTTGCACCTTAATATCTCCATGGCCTTCATAGGTGTCAAGGGTCCTTTGATCTTTTTCTTCCTTTTTCAGAGTTGTCATAATTTCTTTTCGGATATGTATTTAGTGGATCTTGTCAGATAGTGATTCCTTATGACCATGGTGTTCTTCACATGCTTGATCTATTTCTTCATTTTATTCTTCTTGAGTTGTTTATATAACAACTGTTGGACACCTAATCCTAAAGGGTTAGCGTGGAAGCCGAATGGACAAGCAGTCCAAGGGACCTTGGGATGTGAATCCCAACGGTCACCATATTGTACTATAAATGTACATCTTTTGTGAATAAAAATTGTACTGAATGATTTATCTTTCCTATTGTCTTTTCTGATTGTTCTCCCTCACCATGTGTGTTTAACATGGTATCAAAGCCATGATGTGTGGCCTGTTTTCCCTGAGAAACTGATCTAGTTGCCTTGAATAGTGCTGACCTAGTCTTCATTACCTGACCATTTATTTTATTAACTGACCGCATCAAATTTGCAACTAGGCATTGTATTCCTACCTGCAGCCTATCAAAGTCTGCGCACTGGTATAACAGGAGTTACCATTAATCCCTGACAAAACTATGAATTTAGACGGTTGGGGCTCCATACGCTGCCCTCTTCATGCTGCTGGATTCCCTTATAACTCCTTCCTGCCTTCTGTCCCACATCTGTTGAGTGAAACGCCTGCACGCTGTCTAAGTCGCTGGGTGATCCTCTACTGAGAAAAACGCCTGCCTGATACCTATTTCCAAAAAAAAAAAGAGAAAAACGCCTGCCTGCCTGCCTGCCTGAAGCCTGAGCAAGCGGAAGCGTTGTATCGGAGCGGAAGCGTTGTATCGTAGCCATATTGTGAAGCCAGATTTAGTGCCCAATCATTGAATTGTTTTCGTGTCCATTCAAACTTGTGATCATAATTCCGAAACGTGCAAGGCAGGCCAGATTTACCTTCCACGTCTTCAGTAAGATCTTCTCCTGTAGAATCATTTTTACTGTCCAAAGCATTTCTCTGATGAATGGGATTGTACTCCACGTTCGGTGTTGAGACCATCAAAATGTGCGGACACAATGTACCCAACGCACATTCTCCGAATTTGTATGCTTGGTCTTCTTCCATATGTTCAATCACCTTGATGCATGTTGCAACATCAAATCCATGAATTTGCCGATCAAATTCAGTGATGGACCCTTCATATATAAAGGCACTTTCGAAGCTGGGCGTGGCTAATCGAGGCTTATGACCCACATCAAGTTTTGAATGAAGAACCTTAGCAGCACGAATAAGACTTCGCTGTGAAATGTCGACACCAGCAATATATACCAAGTCAGTTTTCTGCTCTAACAAAGCATCAAATAAACTGCCAGATCCACAACCTAGATCAACCCAGGACTTTGCATGAGACTCCTCAAGAAGCCGCAATGCATATTCTATTCTTTGTTTTGATAAAGGTGGACTAAAAAAAAAAAGCCTGCTCCATCCTCTCTTCCGGGGGCTCCATAAGCCTCAAAAATGTGACATTATACTCCAGACCAGATTCTCCTAAAGGTAAAGTGGAAATCTTCTCTGCGCATTCACCAGCAGCGGCCAATATCAGGCTCTCAGGTGGTAAAGATGTATAGAAGTGTGCAGACTGACCAACATTTTTTGCAGTAGCTCATTCCAAGTCTCGAATTTGAAGGTCGATTTTTATTTGCCGTAGTTGTACACAAAATCAGTGTGGATTTTTATTTGTCGTAGGGATCAATTTGGAAGGCCAAATACCTTGGATATTGTTTTGACGAAGCTCTCTTTGATTCTCGATGTGTTCCCGAGATTGGAATTGCTGAAAATTAGAAATCCAAGACTTACAGCCTTGAAGGAAATCAATTTTATCTGTTGAGAACCATATTGCTGCTCCCAATGAATCTAGGGTCTTAGGATGGTTCAAAAATCCAATGCCATTAATAAATATGTTAGCTGTCTATGGCTGGTGATATTAAATACTATTGGAATGAATACGCATACATTCTCTTATACATTGGAAATGGGTGATGGATGGTTTCTAGTTTATACATTTTCAATTTTCAGGCAGTTTACAGTCTTGTTTGCAGCACTTTGATTTTCATACTTGGCATACTTTCAGACCCTTTTTACATAGTATCGTTACAGCAAGTTGATTTTGTTGACAACGTTACATTTTGGAACTTTTGTTGATAAGCTGAGATCATGGATAGAATGGGTATTGTATTAGAATTATTGAATACTCTAATACACTCTACCATGGACAATACAATTATGATTGATAAAGCCATTGTTGCAGACATTCAAATCTGTTTAAAAAATGTACAAGAAAACATTGAATTTTTGCAGTTGGAATCTCAGCTTCAACAAGAAGAATTAAAACAAAAAAGTCATTCTGAACCTGTTTTTGTTCAGAACATTGAGACAACCACCCATCAGCAACAAGTAAATCATGCAGCAGTTGTACATGCAGATGCAAAATTTGAGTTTGCACTTCCCAAGCCCATCATCAGACCTTGGGAACAACTTGTCCACAACAAGCACCGAACTGGTCTTGGATATGAAAAGGACTTGTCCTTTCATATTCCAGACTACTCAAAACCCATTCAATTTCAGAGTGCTGGTTTCATTCATGACAGTTCACCTGCTCCTCATGACAGTTCCGCTTTAGCTGTTCCAGACTCTGCTCCTCTTCCACAACAACAACAACAACATATCGTGAAATGCCAACACTGTGATCGAGTTGGCCATCTGAAAGATCACTGTTTTGATCTTCATCCATGTAAGCACTGCCATAAAACCAACCATTCTTCACACAGATGCTTCAGCAACAAACTTCCTGCAAGAACAAAGATTCATCTTGGATGGATCGCTTCTTGGCAATGGGCATCAACAGCCAAGAAGATATTCCAGACACATGTCAGAACTTGTTCCAGAATATTGAACAGTCTTGTAGTTGAGTTTCTCCATCTTCTCACCTTGTATCTGACAGGGGGGGAAATGATGGTCATCTACAAGCTTCAAAGCCACATCAAGCGAGCCTGAGCCACAACCTGCCACACCAGCTTCAGAGTTGTAGCCAGAGACAAAGATGCCTGAACATGCCTTCAGTTAGCGATGTGGGACACTTCCTCTAGCAGAAGACTTACAGCTTCTTGCCAGTTTTGGAAGAGTTCCGGAGACAAAATTGAGAACACTTCCTCTAGCAGAAGACTTACAGCTTCTTGCCAGCTTTGGAAGAGTTCGAGGAATTGCATAAGCATTCCAGAGTTGTTGGTCATCCTTAAACCATCACAGGTTGAGACTTCCCTTTTCAGGTTGAAGTTTTACCTTTTATACGGGGTGAGGCCTCCCTTTTATGGTTGAAGGTTTCCCTCTTTAAAACAATAGGATCACTTCCTCTAGCAGAAGACTTACAGCTTCTTGCCAGTTTGGAAGAGTTCCAGGAACTGCACTAAGCGTTCCAGTGTTGGTGGCTATCCTTAAACCACCGCCCTTTTTTACCAACATTTCATAGAGCACATTCAGCCTAGTGCTGCCATGCATATTTGCACATTTTGTATTTCAGCTCTTTTCTTGGACTCATACATAACCCTTCGGATTAAGGGGGGGAATGTTGGACACCTAATCCTAAAGGGTTAGTGTGGAAGCCGAATGGACAAAGCAGTCCAAGGGACCTTGGGATGTGAATCACAACGGTCACATAATGTACCATAAATATACATCATTTGTGAATAAAAAATGCACTGCATGTTTTATCTTTACTATTCTTTCTCGCTGTCCATGTCTGTTTAACAGTTGTCAATTGAGATCATTCGATCTTTGAGTCGTGTGCTAAGTGAAAGTTCTCTTGTAATTTTTTTGAGCAATAAAGAAAGACTTTGGGGTTAATTTCCGCTGGTGTTACTCTTCGTGGAAATGCTGTAAGATGTGTTATTTTCATGCATAGATTTCCTTTTAGCCATTGATGATAGCTTTTTGAAGAGTGATTTGAGGTAGAATTGAGTTGAGGAGGTTGTTTAGGCAGGCGAGGTCTAGGGTTTAACGCTTCCAACCTGCAAACCCAGAGTCAATTCTGGCAGCGCAGAAAGACAGAATTGCAGATCTTCTCAGCAGAGGTCGTGGACTGACCCGACAAAATGGTAAGCGGGGGGCCCACAGGGACCCCATCATTCAAACAAGTAATCATGCACAAACAGAAAGCGCAGGAAGGACTAAAAATCACGGGCTATGGAGAACGCAAGGACTCCAGCGGAACCATTAGAGAGAGGGAACAGAAAACGCCAACCGAGACAAGAAGCAACTCAAAAAGGAAATACAAAGTTACTAATGGCAAGGAGAACCGGAACAACAGAGCAGATGCAGATCAAAGGGCTACATGCTCAATAAACGCCCAAACAGAGGAAGAAGAAGATCAAAATTCAGAGAAACAAGGGCGAGAAGAGAAGGAAAAACAAACATCCTCAAATCCCAGCACCAACAAAGCTACGCAAGGAGCTTGCAAACCAAAGAAAAAAGAAACCCTCAGAGTTGTTTGCACAGATCCGGAGATTCAAACCCAACGAGAACACATGTCAGAACATGCAGTCATATGCAAGTTCATGGAACTGTGGCCAACAGAAGGCGCCCTCTATCAATGGATCAGGCAGCACTGGAAACCTAAAGGTGATATCAAACTACACCTAGGAGCAAAAGGTTTTTTTACTGTTGTTTTTACGAACTTAGAGGATAAGGACAGGGTTTTTGATGGGGGTCCCTATTTCTTTGCTTCTGCGGGACTCTACATGAGACCCTGGAAGTCAAACTTTGCTCCAGAAAAGGAAACCTTCACACAAGTTCCTGTGTGGATCCGATTGTTCTCCCTTCCAATAGATTATTGGGGCTTAGCTACGCTCAAACAAATAGGAAACCGTCTAGGAACCTTTATTAAAGCCTCAGAAGCAACAATATAGTGGAGGTATACCTCATGCGCGAGAATCTGTGTGGAGTTGGATGTCTCAGGAGCCCTGCATGAAGGCTTATGGCTGGAGTTCAGCGATGAGGACCACTTTCAAGCCATTGATTATGAGCAAATCCCATTCCGCTGCAGAAAATGCCATGAACACGGCCACCTCGTCTGAGACTGTCCTTTAAACAAAACAGAGGAAGCTCTCAAAACAGCGCCAGAAGCAAAGAGCAAAGAAATTTTTACCAAACCAAAAGCAAGACAAAGAGCTAACAGGAGAAGATCCAACAGAACAGGGGTAGAGCCGAGCAATACCATCAACACCTTCAGCATTCTGGAAACAGATATAGACTCAGAAGGAATAAATGGGGAAAAGCAGCAAACTGAGATGCACAAGGATCAGCAAAACCATAGCACGAAGGAAAAGGAGGAAAATCAAATCAGTACCAAAGCCCAAATGCATGAACCTAAGGAAGTACATGATGAAGACACGGACATGCTAACCAGTGATGGTGGAAGTGACGAGATGGAGCTCAATGAAGCCCTAGAGAAGGAAGGGGTGAACCTTCCAGTCATGGCGGAAAACTGGAAAGCTCAAGGACTAGAAAACGTTCCAGAAGAGGAACTAAGGAAGATCAGTGACCTATTCATGGCAAGACAGAAAGCGGAACTAGACAAGCAAAACAGAAGATTAGGTATTGCAACAGGCACAGGAAATCACTCAAAAAGCATCTCTCTTAATCCAACGGGCCTCAAGCAAAAAAAGAAAAGAGGACGAAGAACAAATGGGGAAGTGCTGCAAGATCTGGGGATCTTAATGCTAAACTCAAGCAAAATGAATGCACTTAACGCCTTCCCGTCCTACCAACAATAATCCTCGTTATAAATGAAAATCGTCTCATGGAATGCAAGAGGGCTCAACAGCCTAGCAAAGCAAAGACTTCTCCAAAGAGAAAAGTCGGACATCATGTTCATACAGGAAACCAAATGTGCCACCAATCACATGGTGAACATCAGCAAAAAATTGGGCAAACCTATTGATTTCATAGAAGTAGCCAGTCAAAGATGGGAAGGAGGCATTACCACTCTCTGGGACACCAGAGTAGTCAGTATTCTCTCAATGGAAGCCACCAGATCGTTTATTGCCACGGAAGTTCAAATAATAGGTAACTCTGAAACTTACTTATGCATAAATGTCTATGGACCACAACGATTAGAAGATAAATTTCATTTTCTTAATTCTCTTATGAGTCTAAAGCTTAGACATCTCACCTCGAAGATCATTATGGGAGGAGATTTCAACATGATAACCTCTCTCTTGGAGAAAAAGGGAGGAACAAGAAGGCTCAACAGGGATCCAGAACTATTCGCAGAATTCATTGAAACTGCAAAACTAGTCAACATCCTACCCAAAAATAGCTCCTTCACCTGGAACAATAGAAGAGGAGGAGAGAAACTAATTGCTTCACGACTGGACAGATTTCTTATCTCGGAAAGTATCTTACTTGAAGGCATCACAGTGGACTCTAACATTCTTCCCAGTGGAGGGTCAGATCACTGGCCTATCTCACTAGAAGCAGCCTTCCTAGGCACTCCTAGAAACAAGCCTTTCAGATTTGAAAAGTTCTGGCTGCAGCACCCCAACTTTGTCAAATTGCTGGAGAAATGGTGGTGTGAACCATTGAACATAAGAGGAACCAAAATGTTCAAGCTCCAAAGCAAACTAAAATATATCAAAAGCAAAATTGAAGAATGGAATGCAACAGATTTTGGGAACATCTTCCAGGAAAAATCCACCATAGAAAGAAAGCTAGATCATATTCACAAGATCTGGACCTCGGGGATTATCAGTGAAGACTCGAAGGAACAGGAAAAAGCACTGATGGATCAATGGCAACTTCGCTGTCAACAGGAAGAAACACTCTGGAGACAGAAATCCAGAATCCAATGGCTCAAGGAAGGAGAGCAAAATACAATGTTTTTCCACAGATCAACCTTAGACTACAGAAGTGCAAACAAAATCCTAAGACTCAACAATGAAGTAGGAGAAACTTTTCAAAACCACAAGGACATATCATCTCTGCTCACCAGGCATTTCAAACATATTGCTCAGGAGTCGCAGGAAGATAGAACAGAGGCAATTGAGAATCTTGCTCAAGCTATACCCCGCATCATAACTACTGAGCAAAACACCGCTCTTCTAAGAGCAGTCTCAATGGAGGAAGTGGAGGAAGCCGTTAAGAGTATGCCAAATGACAAAGCTCCAGGACCTGACGGTTTTACTATAAACTTCTATAAAGCTTGCTGGTCCACCATCAAAACAGAGGTATGGGAAGTTGTTGAAGACTCTAGGCGATCCTGTTCCGTTCTCAAATCGCTAAATTCCACCTTCCTTGCTCTTATTCCTAAGGAAGACGAAGCCAACTCCCCTGAGAAATTCAGACCTATAGCTCTCTGTAATGTGATTTACAAAATCATCTCTAAAGTTATAGCCAACAGACTTAAGTCTATTCTTCCTGCATTAATTTCGGAAGAGCAATCCGGGTAAGTTGAGGGCAGACAAATCTTGGACAACATCCTCTTAGCTCAAGAGATGGTTTACACTCTCCAGACCAGGAAGATGGCAGGTATGTTGCTGCAACTGGACCTCTCCAAAGCATTCGACAAAGTCAACTGGCAATATCTGGAAGCCATCCTAACCGCCTTTGGCTTTGACAGTCAATGGACTAAATGGATCCTAGCTTTAATTAAATCCACCAATTTCTCCATCCTGGTCAATGGCTCCCCCTCGGAACCCTTCTCCCCCTCCCGAGGTATCAGGCAAGGAGACCCTCTCTCCCCTTTCCTCTTTGTGATCCTCATGGAAGGGCTCAGCAGACTCATTCATAAAGCTAAAGCAGACGGCAAAATTAAAGGGTTACATCCTCTGCACTCTATCCCCGCAACAACGCACCAGCAGTTTGTTGACGACACCATGCTGCATGGCACCCCAACTGTGAAAGAAGTTATGGCTTTCAAAGATATCCTAAACCTCTTCAGCAAAGCGTCAGGTATGGATATTAACTACGCCAAATCTACCATTTTTTCTTTAATACTCATCTTGCCATTCAGAAGCATCTTTCAAACATCCTTGGATTCAGGCAGGGCAATCTGCCCTCTAAGTATTTGGGAGCCCCTCTTACGACCAAACCATGGCAAAAGCATCACTGGGAGAAAATTTTGGCGAAAATGGAGAAAAGATGCAGGCATTGGACTCACAGAGCCCTCAACTTTGCAGGCAGATTGGTCCTCACTAAAGCAATACTGCAAGCCATCCCGCAGTACCTGCTTTCCATCTTGTCGGCCCCCAAAGGAATCCTCCAGAAAATCAGAACTATCCAGCGATCATTCATATGGAGAGGCAACTCGGAAAAAAACAAATGGGCTTTAGTGGCCTGGAACAAAATTTGTAAATCAAAAGCAGCAGGGGGCTTAAATCTAATAGACCCCCCACACCATCAACATGACTTGCAGAGCCAAGTTGTGGTGGCGTTGGTTAAAGGAACCCACTCTGCCATGGGCAAGACATTGGAAGGAAAAATACACTCCTGATTGTAGAGAACAGGACCTAATAAGGCTACAGGTCGTGCCAGAGGGATCTCCCATTTGGAATTTAGCTAGGCGGAACCGCAACATAATTCAGGACCACAGTTTTTGGGAAATCCGCAACGGAGATTCCGCTTTCTTCTGGGAAGACGCTTGGAAGCAACTCCCACGTCTAGGAACTCCAGACCTAGAGGACTTTAAGAGGGATTGTCAGAACAGGGGAAGGCACAAGGTCCACCAGTACTGGAGCCACAGTAGCAGCGAACAGGAATGGAGAGAATGGTCACTCCCTACCACTGGCACCTCAATTGTAGGAAACGACATCATTAGGGACTTGCTAAGCAATCTAGACAAAAGAAAGATTAGAATAGCTACAGAAAGGGACAAGCTAAGATGGGGCATGAAAGGAAGCGGCAATTTCACTCTCAAAGAGGCCAGGGAACAGCTTGAGCATTCTGAGCAAGGGGAGGCCATGCCCTGGAGCATCAAGGTCTGGGACTCCCTGTTCTGGCCCAAAATCAAAACCTTTCTCTAGCTCCTTATGCGGGAAAAAAACCCTTACCTAGGAAAATCTGCGCAAAAAGGGATTCTTTGGTCCCTCCATTTGCCCCCTTTGCAAAACAGTAGAGGAAAATATGAATCATCTTTTCAATACTTGCGATTGGGCAGAGTACCTATGGAGGTGGATGGAAACTACAATGCAGCAAGACAACAGGGACAGAGACTCCATTCAAAACACCATATTAAATTGGCCTAGCGATTACTCTAACAACTTAAGAATTAACAGCATCTGGAAGGTCCTGCCAGGGTTCATAACCTGGACCATTTGGAAAGAAAGGAACAGACGAATATTTTAGAATGAACATAGGAATTTAGAGCATTCGCAACTCACCTTAACCGAAAATGTCCGACAGCTAATCCTGGCTAAATGCAAAACAGTTCCCGACAACCAACTCTCAGCCAGAGACCAGCAAATTCTGAAAATCTTCAAGTTAGACAACGGACAAAACATGGTAACCACAGGAAGCCAGCAAGAACCTCGAATGGCACCAATTGGATGGAGTCGCCCCCCTGTTGGCTTCCTAAAGTTGAACTTCGATGGCGCCTCAAGAGGCAATCCGGGATCAGCAGGTATAGGAGGAGTCATCAGAAATCACGAAGGGGAAATTCTCCACATCTAAAGCCAAGCCCTGGGAGAAGGAAATAACAACGAGATGGAATTTGCAGCTATGGAAAAAGGGTTACGGATTCTCAAACTGAACCAAACAGGCAACGCAGTGATTGAAGGCGACTCAGAGGTAGCCATCACAGCGGCCAGGAAAATCTACAGAAGCACGCCAGTGAGCAAGGTAACCAAACATTGGCGACTGGCAAAGGTAACAGAAAACATAGCCAAACTGCTCGCAGAAATGAAAAGTCTCACCTTTCAGGCGATATGTCGCAAGGCTAACACGGTTGCTGACCACCTGGCGAATTTTGGGATTGAACACCCCAACGCACAATGGGACAGTTGTTGGCAAGATATCGATAGCCCAGAGCTAAAGGAAAAGTGCATGCAATTATCCAGGTTAGATATGAGGCCGGCAGAGGAGCTCGATCGGACGGTCGAATAACTTAATGACTCCGGTGATTAGACACACTGATTCAGCCAGCATCATTAAATCAGGCATGAGCAGTAGGACGAATGACATCAGGGATTTATGTCAAAAGCGGGCGATCAAGATCTATGCAGCCCCCATGATCTGTTTTGAAATCAGCCGCCGCAAGACGTGCAGGACAAGGAACACTTGGCACGCTCAGGAGAAGGAAGATGACGGTGATCGTAAGGGCAGGCAATCATTCCAAGACCTTACCAATTTCCCCTCGCGTAGCAATTATTCCGATTGGACATGCAAGTGGCACAAAGATGAGCAGCCACTCACCAATCACCTCCTGGACATTTGCTATTTAACTATCATCATGGCCAACAAGCAAAGCAAAGTTTTATCGCGTAGTAAGTCAGCGCCCTCTCCTTCTGCAGATTCAGCGCAGGAACTCTCCACGGAAGCAGGTTTCACTATGGCAGGGGAAGGCTGCCAAAATCAATCCGCTAACAAAGACCTCCAGCACGCTAGGGCAATGTATGAAACAAGGACCTCCCAGCGCAACAAGCCCAAAATCAGCGACCTGGAAACTAGTGTCAAGGAGGAAAAACGGGTTTCGAATCAGTATATTGGGAAGGAAGTGGACTGGCTCCTGGACCCAAGCACAGCCAATACTCGGGCCACCCAGTTCGTCCGAACTCAAGCAGAAGGATGGCGCATGAAGACCCTCCTCGCAAAAGCACTAGGCATTCAGGATGAGCAGGCAGAGGAGCTGCGCAAACTCAAGAATCTCACAGAGGCCATGGAGCATGACCACATGGCGGTCGTGGAAAGCATCGAATTCAAGCTCACCTCGCTGGACCAACAGGCAGACAGCATCAACAAAAAGCTTACTGTGCTGATTAAACTTTTGAGAAATGTCATTGGCAACGACGGTAAGCTAGCTGAGAAGCAGCGCGGGGACTCCTCTGCCACTAAGCCGGGCAACCCTCCCAAGCCAGGACAAGCCAACCTGTAATTGCCTGCTCTGGATTGCGGCTGTCTGGTTCCTCTCCTTTTGCGGCCGGCTCTCTGTGCCTCCTCTTTTCTTAGATTGTTTTGTCTTCTGTCTTAGGAACCCGTCGAAAGTCTTCTCTGACAGGTCCTCCTTGCTTTTTGGTTTAGCTTGTTTTGGTACTCTGCCGCCCTGCGTGGTGTGCTATTTTGTCTTTCAGTTACTAAGTAGCCAGGCCTGCTGTCAAGCGGCCATAAATCTGCTATGGCAGAAGTTTTGTACTATATTATCTCTCTGTTAATATAAAAAGTTGATTTACACAAAAAAAAGAAGAGTGATTTGAGCACAGGTATCTTGCTCAATCAATGGGGTTTGAATGGTAATTAAGTTTTGAATATAATAATAGGTATCTCTATTAAATCTGAATTTTATTATCGTTTTCTCGCTCTATGTTGATGGTTGAATTGAGTTGAGCAGGAAATTCTTGATTTTTTTAGATCATCGGGCATTTGGGGAAGTTTTCAGTTGGATCAGCCAACTCTTGATTCGTATTTCCTGAAGAGCCCAGCTTGATTGGATCCCGGGTTTATCATAAAAAAATTTATTGGTGATGCATGAAGGGTTTTGGGCGAAGCACCTTTGTTTAAAATCAAAAATTCAAATTTTTCTTTGCTAAAGTGATAACTCTGGCTTTTAAGAGCCTTAGATTATCAAATCTGGAAGCGGAGTTGGACTCGCACTCGCCAGATCTGATAGATTTGTTGTTCCTGTGTATAGATCTGTAAAAAAAAATTAATTTCTCTGACTTGGATTCCTAGGGTTTCATTTATTTTTGTATATCCGGGTTCTAGGTGTTTGTGTTTTCAAGTACAGGTTGCAAATCTGAAGGTGAAGTTTGATTTTGAAGCCAGATCTAGGCCCTAGAGGGTAAGATCTGGCCTCAAAACCAGCTTTTGTAGGGGCATTATTTTTGCAGTCCAAGGGTTTTTCAAATATTTTAAATCTGGAGAAAATTTTTAAGGGTTTTCATTCAAAGAAATCTGAAGCAAAGGGATTTAAAATTTTAATTAAGATTTCTGGAAATTCTTTAAGAAGATCGGGTGGATTTAAAGAGGTTCTTGGCCACCATTTTTGCTGGTTGTTCGTTGCCTGGGTTTTCGATTTTCTGTTGCATTCTTCTCCTCCAGAAAGTTTTGAAGTCCCTTTTGAGGGTTTTTGGAAATTTCAAATTTCTTTGTGGCCCTAATTTTTTTTTTTTCTACTATCCACATTTTGCTGGCTGCAATTTCTCCACCCTCGAAAATCCTCTTTCGCAGTTGTCACATCTCCCTCTCATTCTGCGTCCATCCCACCTACAAACATTGCATATCCGTTTCTACTTCCTAGCATGCTGCCCTTCTGCGTTTTTCTTAAACCCTCGTCCGCTGCTCCAAACCTGTGTTTCCATCTCCATTCTTCTGCAGCCCTCCAAACTCTTCCACGCATACCTAAACCCATACCCTCCTTCTGCTGTGCCTACCATTCTCCCATCGCTCATCCACGTCTTTGCCAAACTTGCACGCAGCCCTCATCCCCTTCACGCTGCTCCCTCGCGTTCTGCTCCATCCCGCAGTCCATCCGCTGCTATCCCATCAACTTGCAAACAATTCCCCGCAGTCCCTTCTCTAGCTCCTCTTCCGCATCCTTTCATTGTTGCATACGTGCTCCTTCGCTTCTCCCTTGCCATCTTCGCTGTTGTCCTCAAACTGCAATACATTTCCCACGTTTCCTTCAGTCTTGCATCCATCCCTCACGCCCATCTGATGTCCCTTGCGTCCTTTCTACTTAACCTCCTCATCGCTCTTCCTCTGCCTAAATCCGCAGTCCCTTCTCCCCTTGCTCTGTCCATGCCTTCAAACCCTCACCTGCATGCTGTTACAAGCATCCCTCTCCTCGCAACAACATTCTCCTTCCCTCCTCTCCCTACAGCTCCAACTTCCTGCCATCGACCTGCACTCATAAAAAACAAAAATCGCGATTTCCTTTATTTTTCGTTTGTGCTTGTGTGTTAGGCAAGGTTAGATAGGTTTAGCGTTTTTCTTTGTTTTATGATTATTTAGTTTAACTTTGATTTCTTTTCCTTTTTCAATTTTGAAATTTGAATTTTGGTTTTTTTCAAAAAATAAAACAAAATTTAATTGAATTCACTTTTGCCTTTTCATTTTTATTTTATATTTTATTTGAGTTTGATTTTTATTAAAATTTAAAAAAATAAAAAAAAAAAATTAAAAACTAAAAAAATCTTTAAAAATATAAATATCTAAAAAACCCTAAAAAATAAAAATTAAGAAATAAAGGGGCTTCATTTTTATTTCTTGTGTGACTATATATCGAAATTATTTTTCATACTTAAAGATTTTTAAATTTTTTATGTGGCCTTCGGCCCATTAAAACATTTAAGAAAATTATAAAGTCAGTTTGATTTGTTTTGGTCACTTTTAAAAAAAAAAAATTTGATTAATCATTTACCACATCAAGTCTTGCTCAACATATTGAGAAATGTTCTCCTAAGGACTAATCAAATATGTCAAGGATAAAATCTAAAGGTGAACTTTTGTGGTATTAGTATTTTTCATTTCTCTATAGTTAAATGTGCTTAAATTTTTATATCTAAAGGTTAACTATAGGAAACTTTTCCTAGATTTGGGTCACTAAGCATAATTTTTTAAATCTAGGATCGAAATTGGTTAGCATTTAAATTTCATGGTTGTTTAAAGTATTTGTCTCTCTTGAAATTTAATTGCTAGAACATTGTGCATCTGTTGAATATCTTGCATCTATAAAAATCTATCGTCATTGCTTGAATTATTTAGTGCTCGTTACATGTTAGACATTTTGCAAATATTTTCGAGCGATTGTTATGGAATTATAATAGATTTCATATCTCTGTTTCCTAAGCTAAATATTTGTGAACATCTATATTAAATTGCAAAGAAGTTTTTGTTCTCTTTGAGCTATAATTGTATCAGAAAGATTTGAAATAAGCCTGTGTTTTAATTGTAATATCTTCAGAAGTTTATTTTTAAGTCTTCATCCATAAAGGGAACATTTCATTTGGGTAATTGAGGGTTTTTGCGACACAGGTGTTTTCCCTTCCTCAAGTCTAACTTCATCTCATCTTCCAATGCATCTGCATATAAGTTAACTTTGCATAGATATAATTTACTTCCAAGCATAAGCTTGGTCGATAGACAGATAGATCTCCATTCGTCTTTTCTTGAGAACCCTGTTTTAATAGTACTTAAAACGGTGACCTTGCAGTTGTTAGATCCACAGCTCTCTGCAGCGTCAGAGGCACCGGGTATCTTAGAAGTTCAGGAGAGGTATCGTTAATCATACTTTAGTGTGCTTCTCATGATCTTCTCTTTGGTCATTACTACGAAATCTGGCTCAACACAGAAAGGATTGAAGGATTCACAATTTAAATAAGCATTTAAGCTAAAATTTACCAAGATTCCTGCATCTCACTTTAAGTTTTAGGATCTGCATTTCATTCATCTAAGCAACAGTTGCTAATCGATTACTTGGTCTTCATTTCCCTAGCAAGATCGTTGACTCCATAAGGCGCTGGTATTAATCGTTTAAAATCTAATCAAATCCTAAATCTTGCTAAATCTTAATCAAGTACTTGATCGCCTCGTTGTTTCTCCCAAACTGGTTGGTTCCCAACTAGTTCTTCTTCATTCCATTTTTCCATAGGGTCTACCTCCCTTAGCCTTTTGTAGGGAGACAACTTAAACGGAGAGATTGGGGATCAAGGTGACAGCCCCCAATCTTAGCGTTGTCGCGGTGCCTAGACATTCTATGTGACAACATTTTTTGGCGCTGTTGTCGGGGATAGAGTTTTTTTTTGTCCTTGGTTTCTTCGACATTCATCTCATTTCTTTCTTCTCATCCTTTCGTCTCTTGCCAGGATAAGTTCCTTGTCGTTGGTTCCTTGCTTTCGAGTTATTTCGAGTTAGACTTTTTGTCTGGGTGGCGACTCCACTTCCTCTATCTTTTGCAAGAGTGTATACTAGAAGACATCCAAGCAGTGTGGTTAATCCTGCTCCTGATCCTAGAAGGGCTCTCAGAGTACCATTACACAAACTCTCTTCTTGAACCCTTCTTGTTAATCTCAGACAAGAAATCCTCTCTGATATCCGTTTGCTTTTTGCTAACCCAGTCGAGCACGACATCATGGACATATTCGCCCCTTGTAACTTTGCTAACATTCAAGGTTATCCCAATGATCTTCCAAAACATGGGATGGATAAATTACCTCTCTTTCAAGGCAATAGCGCAGTTAGTGTTAACTCTCATCTAAAATATTTGAATTCATGGTTGGGTAAGTATGTGAGGGCTACTAATTTTAATCATGAAAATGTAAAAATGACCCTTTTTGTTCTTACCTTAGAGGGGGATGCTTTAGATTGGTTTACGGAAAAGCCTCATAATTCATTTGATTCTTTGCAATCGATTGTTAATGCCTTTAAGGAAAAGTATGGAGATAAGAGAGAAGGAAGGCATCTCATAAAAGCTATCAGTATCATTAAAAAGAGAGAAAATGAGACTACAAAAGAATTTAACAAGAGGTTCAATGATAGTATTAAGGGATTACCTCAAGATTATAAACCTACTGATAAATCTCTTCGGGACTTTTATATTGATGCCTTTAGCCCTTAGCCCTCTTATAAGTTAAGACGTGCTAAACTTTCGGATTATAGGGATTGTCAAGCTTTAGCGGTAGAGCTTGAAAAGTATAAGGCAACATCTGGGAAATCTGAAATCCCAGGTTTTGATAGGGCTTCAACGAAATTGAAATAACCTAAAGGGAAAGAGATTCAAGAATCTGATAATGACCTTATTCAGAAATTACTACAAAAAATTGAAAGCATGGAGCTTAACCAAGCGAAATTAACCTCTAACCATGCTAAGGAGATAACTACTTTGCAGAATAGGTTGGTTCAAATGGAAAGAGCTCAAACGCAAAATTTCCAGCCTAGAAATAATAATAATAATCAAAATAATAATTGGCAGAAGAAAGGTCAATCTAGTGAGAAGAGACCACCTAATCCGCTTGAACATACTAATTTGGTCGATGATGCTCAGCCTTATTGTCGGGCTTGTGATGCTCTTCATGAGGAGGCTACTTGCCCCATAGTTAGAAGGATTTTGGATAATGGAATGTTTGGGGCAGGTAATCAAATAAATGTAGTGGGTAAAGAGTTTTCATTGTTTATGAAAGACTGGATGGAAGTTAAGGAAAACAGTCGAGATGTTATGCCTCCCACATTAGCTTTTAGTATAAATAATTTTGAGAATGAAGATGATATGATGGTTAAATTATATGCTGAAAAGCCCTCTCCAGAGCGAATCATGGAAATTGCTAAAGATAAGGGTTTAACTCATTAAAGAAGGGATACAGATCAAAGTGGGAATCAAATTCCCCCTCGAATTTTTAACCCGGGTTCAAACTCTGGATTAGATGTCGATTTGGGAAGTTGGTTTAATAATGCAAAAATCTGGGTTCCTGTCGCCGAGATTATGAAGATTCCCTCCCAAAGGGCTAAGTTACTAAAAGCTATCGAAGCTCCTCAAGTGGATGTTTCTCAACAGAAGGCACTTGAGGTTGATTATCATGATGCTTCTATATATTTGCAAAGTTTGGATTCAGATAACAAGGATCATCAACCATTCTTTATTACTTTGATGATTAATGGATATAAATTGAATAATTGCATGCTAGATTCTGGAGCGTCAACTTGTGTCATGACCAAGAGGGTCATGGAACAACTTAATTTAAGGGTTTCTAGGCCTTACTACAATATATGTGTCATGGATTCTAAGAAGATTGAAATTCACGGTCTGATCAAGGATTTACGAGTTCATTTATCAGCTTACCCTAACATTATGATTGTTATGGACATTGTTGTTGTTGATGTGCCTGATGCTTTGGGTATGCCTTTATCTAGAAAATGGGCCTTTGATCTAGGAGGGAGTATTCAAATGAGTTGGTCATATGCTATGATTCCTTCTCCTAGAGGTGATGGTTTTGTGAGACTTAATAGAGAGCCTGAGAGAAAATTCCATGTTGAAGATCCTAAGAGACCTCATAATGAGATAATTAAAGAACAATCTGACATTGGGAATTATGCTATCCTGTCTAATTCCATAGTTCTTCCCGATGATAAGGTTGATAAAAAGATTGGGGATCTCAAGGATAAAGTTTGGTACATGTATTTTGATGGTGCATCGTCTAGGCATAGTAAAGGTGCAGGAATAGTATTAAAATCACCCCTTGGTCATATTTTCAAGTTTTCCTATCGATTCGAATTTGAAGCAACCAACAACGTTGCTGAATATGAAGCTTTTTTGTTGGGTCTTGAGTTAGCAAAGGCTTTAAGAGTTAAGTTGCTTAGCATCAAGGGGGATTCTGACTTAATTATCATGCAAATTAAAAATAAATTTACATGTAAAAATCGAAGATTAAAGAATTATCAAAATGTTGTATGGGATACTATGGAATACTTTGATGCCCTTGACCTTGAGGCTATCCCAAGAGAGCAGAATAGTTTGGCAGATAAGCTTGTCGTCGCTGCTTCTACTTTGCAGTTATCTGATGGGCCAATTCAGGATAAGATAAAAATGGAAGTTATATTTAGGCCTTCTGTTCCAGATAACTTAGAGCATTGGCAAGTTTTTGATGATGAGAAACAAGTGATTCGTTTTCTTGATAATTTGGATGAGTTTGAAAATTTTCGGATAGATTCTGAGGATGGATCTGATGATCACG
The DNA here is from genome assembly GCA_000404065.3 of Pinus taeda. Classification (NCBI taxonomy): domain Eukaryota; kingdom Viridiplantae; phylum Streptophyta; class Pinopsida; order Pinales; family Pinaceae; genus Pinus; species Pinus taeda. The sequence goes on along the minus strand of APFE030073264.1, from coordinate 79,225 downwards.
AAGATATCATAAATCCTACTCCTAGGAATGTGGTTTCTTTAGAACAACACTTTGGTCGGCATGATGCCACAAAGATGAAAGAGGAAAATGAAATGGATCTAGGCGAATACGTCGAGGTAAATATTGGTACTTCTAGGGATCCAAAGATTAACAAAATTGGTAAGGGTACTAATGTTGAAGAAAGAAAAAAGTTAACCAATTTACTTCGTGAATATCGGGATGTTTTAGCATTTTCTTATGATGAATTAAAAGGTTATAGGGAAGATGTCATGGAGCACATTATCCCTCTGAAAGATGAAAATGCTAAACCCTTTCGTCAAAAGCTTAGGCAGATAAATCCTAAGTTAGCCCCTTTGGTTCAAAAGGAGCTTTCAAAGATGCTTGCGACAGGAATTATTGCTAAAACGAGGCATTCAACATGGTGTTCCAACCTGGTGATTGTTAGGAAAAAGAACGGTACAATAAGGATTTGTGTCGATTTTCGAAACCTTAATCTAGCATGTAAGAAAGATAATTACCCTTTGCCAAACATGGAGACTATGTTGCAAAGAGTAACTGGTTCTGGAATGATGTCATTGCTAGATGGTTTTTCTGGATATAATCAAGTATGGGTTAAGAAGGAGGATCGTTGCAAAACAACATTCACCACACCATGGGGTACTTTCGAATATATTAGAATGTCGTTTGGATTAACCAATGCTGGGGCTACGTTTCAAAGGGCTATGGATTTTATGCCTTCAAGGGTTTAATTGGGAAGTTTATCGAAATTTATCAGGATGGTCTTACCGTTTTTTCTAAGGATGGTATTAGTCACATAAGTCATCATAGGCAATTTTTTGATAAATGTAGAGAGTATGGGATTTCCTTAAATCCGACTAAGTCTGTTTTTGGAGTAACTGAAGGGAAATTACTTGATCACATCATTTCTAAAGATGGAATCAAGATTGATCCCGAAAGAGTTGAGGCAATCCAAAAGATTCCTCTCTCATTATCTTAAATCCTTTCAGTCTTTTCTTGGAAAAACAAATTTTCTTAGAAGGTTTATTCCAAATTACGCAGAAATAGCTAAGCCTATTCAAAGTCTTCTGAAAAAAGATGTAAAATTTGCTTGGAAAGAAGATGGCAAAAAGGCTTTTCAGGAAATCAAAAGTGTTATTGCAAAAGAGCCTGTTTTAGTTAGTCCTGATTACTCTAAGGATTTCATGATTTTCTCTTTCGCTTTTGAAGATACCATTGCTGGTGTCTTATTGCATAAAAATAAAGATGGTCACGAGCAGCCTATTGCTTTCATGAGAAGAGCGCTTCAAAATTCTGAATTAAAATATAATACCATGTAAAAGCAAGCCTATGCCTTAGTCAAATCTCTTAAGCATTTCAAAACTTATGTGGGTTATTCCAAAATCATTGCTTTTGTCCCACATTCTACGGTTAAAGATATATTAACTCAAACTGATTGCTTGGGGACTCGTGCTAGGTGGGTTACTAAAATACAAGAATATGATTTAGAGCAATGTGGAAAAAGTCGAAGTCGGAATTAATTCGGCAAGGGTCCAAAAGTTGAAAAACTCGGCAAAGTCGTGAGTTTTTTGAAAAAGTCGGCAAAATTAAAAAAACACAAAATTATTCATTTTTAAATTTTTTTTTTTAATTATTATTGCTAGTGCACTGCTATTGGAGATACCTTTGAATAAGTGGCCTATTGTTTAGGCATAGTCATTAACAAAAATAGTTTTGTACTCCATTTAAGGGGTGCAGTCGGTTTCTCGTGAAAGTGTAGAATACAGATTTGAGGTTTTTTTTATGGACGTTTCCTTTTTTGGTTGTATTCTGTCAAGAGGACAATTTACATACTTCTGTACTTTCCTTTCTCAAAAAGTGGGATGTTATTAAAATTAAATATCTCAGGAAAACTACAGGAATATATGGTTACCTTCAGCGATAATAGATGCACTTAATCAGCTCCCAAATCTGACTTATATGGTTTGCAAATTTGTCTATGTGCACAACCGTCCAACTCAGCCACAAGAAAGGGTTTAAAGTATTACTACACGGGTTTTTTTGTCAACGAGTTAAGGGTTTGGTGTTAAGTTATAAACTCAGAACTGTTCAACTGTGACTGTTGAGTGTTGACAATGGACTATGGACATACCTTGCCGGCTCCTCTCCATGCAATGGCAGTTGCAAAAGGAAGTTGGATTTGCCAATTTGGAACGTAACCCTCGTTCTCTCGATTCTCCACAGCAGCCAAAACAACGAACAATGAAAACGCACAGCAAAAACTAAACTGAAATCACCCTTTGTGGCTCTTTATCCACAAAAAACAAATTCATGCCAATTTTTTCCATCGACTCGCGATTAAATCGGGGATTATTTCGATAAAATCACAATTTTTTCATTTATGAAAAAATCGCCAAAAAGTCGCCTGATTTAATCCTTTTGCCCAAAAAATCGTAATTTTAGGAATAAATCCCGATTTTTTCGAGACTTTTTCCACACTTAGAGATTAGGCCCACCAAGTTAGTCAAAGGTCAAGGCTTAGTTCAAATGATGACCGAAGGTAATGAGAAAGCTCTTGGTTTCATTTGTCTTAACGATTCATCTTCACCTGAGCTGCAAAGATTAGGAGAGCATGAGTGGTACAAGGACATTATTTATTACTTGTTAAATCTTACATGTCCTAACCATTTAGTCGCTCATAAGAGAAGGGCACTTAGATTAAAAGCCATTAAGTATTGCCTCATGAAGGATGGCCTTGGATGGAAAAATCCTGAGGGCATACTACTTAGGTGTGTTGATGAAATTGAGTCCAAGAAGTTAATTTCTGAGTTTCATTCAGGATTTTCTGGTGGTCATCATGCTGCTAGAACTACTACCCACAAAATTCTGAGAGTTGGTTATTATTGGCCTTCGATTTTTTCTGATGTGCATAAGTTTGTTAGAGGTTGTCAAGCCTACCAACTGTTCATTGGGAAATAGAAGCTTGCTGCCCTGCCCTTACAACTTGTGGTTGTGGAGGCACCTTTTTAGCATTAGGATATGGACTTCATTGGGAAGTTTCATGAAAATTCTAGCAATGGATACTCATGGATTTTGACTGCTACTGATTATTTCACTAAATGGGTTGAAGCCATCCCTACTAAGAATGCCACTGAAAAGGTCATTATGGATTTCATTGAAAATCATATCATTACTAGATTTGGTGTCCCTGCTAAGATCACTACTGATAATGGCAAGGCTTTTAGTTCTTTAGAATTTTCATCTTTTTGTTTCAAGTATGGCATTGTCTTATCTCATTCATCAAATTACTATCCTCAGGGTAATGAACTTGTTGAATCAAGTAATAAAAATCTCATAACCATTATCAAGAAAATAGTAGGAGATAATAAGCAATCTTGGGATAGCAAAATCAAGTATGCTTTATGGGTAGATAGGATTACTAAAAAGAAAGCTACTGGTAAAAGTCCCTTTGAATTAGTTTATGGCTTGGATGGAACTTTACCTGTGCACCTAAAATTGCCAGCTTATCAACTCCTTCAACATTTTTCTACTAATAAAGATGTTGTTCACAATAGAATTGATCAGATTGTGGAGTTGGATGAAACTCGTAGGATAGCTTTTGATAATATATGTAAAAGTCAATCTAACATTAAGAAAAGCTTTGATAAATCATCTCGATTTAGATCTTTGCAGGTTGGAGATATGGTACTCCTTTGGGATCACAAGAATGAAAAACCGGGAAAACATAAGAAATTTGATAGTTTGTGGCTTGGACCATACGTTATCCTAGACATTGTTGGGCCAAATTCATTCCACTTGAGCAAATTGAATGGCGAACCACTTCACTTACCTGTGAATGGCCAAATGCTCAAGCTATTCTTCAAAGATGACATCTGATGCCATGGGGCATCCTCTGTATTGTATTTCTAACCCTACACCTTGTCCTTTCAGCATTTCATTTCTGTTTTAGGATTAGATTTACTTTTCATGTTACTAGATAGTTAATAAATGAAGAGCTTATATCTTTCCTGTGCTTAATGTTATATGATGATTTTGAATGGACACTACTTATGTTATATTGTGTGTTGCGTGGAAGTAGATTTTGGATTCTCACATTCCTACAGTGCAGCAACGTGTCCCCAAGTAGAGCCAGATGTTGACCACTACCTGTCAACGACCCATAGCAGTACACCCCCTTTTTTCGCAAAAGGGATAGCACCCGATCGATGTGTCCGTGTCGTCCAACTATCATCATCAACCTGATTGTCATGTTATAATGTAAACCCATTCTGCATGTATGTGATGTAAATAATCTCAACAGATTTGTGTCATGTATGTAATTGCCTAGGTAAACCTATTTTTCTGGTGACGATCTACATTCCGGGAGGTTTTTTGTCTCACCGATCCATTCTCGGATGGTCGACAGAGTTTTCCTTTAGCCTTACCCCAAAGCCAGAATGAATTTTGTCACCGGGATCTTAGGCAAGTCCTAGTGTTATAGATCGAGTCTATGTAAAAGCAGTGTGGAAAAAGTCTGCAAAAAATCGCGATTTAATCCTAAAAATGTGATTTTTTGAACTAAACGATTTAATCCCCTGACTTTTTGGCGACTTTTTCACAAAGGAAAAAATCACGATTTTTTCCTTATACTCCCGATTTAATCGAGAATCGACCCAAAAACTCTGCATCCCTTCCTAGGCTACGGATAAAGAGGCCGTAAAGGTGAAAAAACTGTAAATTGAAGCTTCCATCCATGCACTTTCAAGGTATTGCATTGTATTGTTCGTCATACTTCTTGCGAGCATAGCAGTCTCATTTGTAATCTGTTAGTTTTGAGGTTAAGCTATGTTTTTGTTTTCCAAGGAAAAACAAATCTTTATACTTCATATTTCTAGTTAGAAAGCAAAGTATACATTGGCTAAGCCTCCAGGCTTTCAGTGATCCAGACTCTAATAGCCACTGCCCCTTCAAAAGATTACAAAAGTACCAAAAGGACAGGCATACAATAGTCTTCCGTAGAAAGAACCCCACACCATCAAAAACATTGTTACAGTTGTTGAATGCTTCCAGAAGAAACAACAAAGAGGAGGTCATGCAGATCAAATGGCAACAACCTGTCCAAAAAAAACAAAACTAGTGCCTCAAAAAAGAACCCATTTTTCAAGCAGGAACAAAGTAACTGTGAAATCTTGTGACAACAAAGATCCTTCCTGCAATGGGAGCACATTTTGAAAGGGAATCTTCTTTATTGGTGAACTCCCTGTAAATGTGGGGAAAGGTTATGTATCAGAAGTGGATTTTACCTCCAAGAGTTTTTGAATAATAGATGCCAAGGCTAGGTTAGTAATTTGACATCTGCTGTTTTCTCATAAAATAAGCAACTTCGAGTCACCAAGTGTTAATTTTCGCATCTACTGTGATACTCACTGTTAATTTTCATCGGACCTACCACCTGACACCTTATTACCCAAGAAGATTACAATCTACTGAATAAATGCATGACTTATTTCTTAATACCATTAGCGGAAACAAAAATTCAAAGGGGAAGAGGATCTCAATGACTGATTACTTGATGACTTTTAGATGACTCATGATATACATTTATTATATTTTTTGTTGATATTTTGACTCTTAAGAGTTGAGACTCAGACAGGACTCAAAATTCAGGGGTTGATTCACTATTTTGATATGTGATGTAGCACTAGACTTCAGATACATATTATTTATTAGCTTTCTTTACATGATTATGTGGAAATGCATTTATTTGATGTTGTGGATACTCTACATGTTTAAAAAAGTAAAAATAAAATGAATAATTTTGTGTTTTTTTTAATTTTACCGACTTTTTGCCGACTTTTTAAAAAAACTCCCGACTTTGATGAGTTTTTCAACTTTTGGACCCTTGCCGAATTAATCCTGACTTCGACTTTTTCCACATTGTGTAAAAGTGATTCGGGAATAATCCTAACTATTTGGTTATGTTATTTTATTACAAATTGCTTAGTCTGCTGGATTATATTTGTGTCGAAAAAATGGGTAGTCTGTGAGGGTCTATTTCAGATGGGTTTCCCCCCTTGTGATGTAAAAGATATAAAAATAATGATGTAAAGTGTCTTGAGGGTTGGAAAAATAATTTATCCCCTCATAGGTTAATTATTAAATTTTCTAGCCAAAAAATAATTAAAATCCTAAGCCATAAATTTAATTAATCATAGGTCCTGGGAAAATTTAAATTTTCCAAAGGCAAAATTCGTGGGTCCTTAAAATTCAAATTTTAAAAGGTCCTGGGACTAAGGTAAATTAATTATTTTGCTAAATTTTAAGCCTTTAGTCCCTAGGGGTTAAGTCAAAGTCAAATTTTTTAGGAAATTAACTCAAATTTTTTTATTTTTGGGTTAATTGAAATTCATTTAATTGACAAATTCGAAGTTCCTCAAGAATTTAATATTTCGACGGATGAGATTAAAAGAAATTTTAATTCTCATCGACGGTCGAGATTGCTTTGACAAGGATCACTCGAACTAGTTGTTGGAAGATTTATCTTTAAATAGGAGGTCAATTGTCAGTTGAGATCATTAGATCTTTGAGTCATGTGCTAAGTGAAAGCTCTCTTGTAATTTTTTTATGAGCAATAAAGAAAGACTTTGGGGTTAATTTCTACTGGTGTTACTCTTCATAGAAATGCTGTAAGATGTGTTATTTTCATGCATAGATTTCCTTTTAGCCATTGATGATAGCTTTCTGAAGAGTGATTTGAGCACAGGTATCTTTCTCAATCACTGGGGTTTGAATGGTAATTTGAGTTTTGAATATAATAGCAGGTATCTCTTTTTCTCGCTCTATGTTGATGGTTGAATTGAGTTGTCCAGGAAATTCTTGATTTTTTTAGATCATCGGGCGTTCGGGGAAGTTTTCAGTTGGACCAGCCAACTCTCGATTCGTAATTCCTAAAGAGCCCAGCTTGATTGGAACCCGGGCTTATCGTAAGAAATTTTATTGGTGATGCATGAAGGGTTTTGGGCGAAGCACCTCTGTTTAAAATTAAAATTTCAAATTTTTCTGTGCTAAAGTGATAAAACTGGCTTTTAAAAGCCTTAGATTATCAAATCTGGGAGCGGAGTTGGACTCACACTCGCCAGATCTGATAGATCTGTTGTTCCCTGTGCATAGATCTGTAAAAAAAAATTTAATTTTTCTGACTGGGGTTCCTAGGGTTTCATTTATTTTTGTATATCCGGGTTTTGGGTGTTTGTGTTTTCAGGTACAGGTTGCAGATCTGAAGGTGAAGTTTGATTTCGAAGCCAAATCTAGGCCCTGGAGGGTAAGATCTGGCCTCAAAAGCAGCTTTTGCAAGGGAATTATTTTTGCAATCCAAGGGTTTTTCAAATATTTTGAATCTGGAGAATATTTTTAAGGGTTTTCATTCAAAGAAATCTGAAGCAGAGGGATTTAAAATTTTTAATTAAGATTTCTGGAAATTCTTTAAGAAGATCTGGTGGATTTAAAAAGGTTCTTGACCACCATTTTTGTTGGTTGTTTGCTGCCTGGGTTTTCAATTTTCTGCTGCATTCTTCTCCTCCAGAAAGTTTTGAAGTCCTTTTTGAGGGTTTCTAGAAATTTCAAATTTCTTTGTGGCCCTAATTTTTTTTCCTACTATCCACAGTTTACTGGTTGCAGTTTCTCCACCCTCGAAAATCCTCTTTCGCAGCTGTCACATCTCCATCTCATTCTGTGTCCATCCCACCTGCAAACATTGCATATCAGTTTCTACTTCCTAGCATGCTACGCTTCTGCGTTTTGCTTAAACCCTCATCCGCTGCTCCAAACCTGTGTCTCCATCTCCATGCTTCCGCAACCCTCCAAACTCTTCCATGCATACCTAAACCCATACCCTCCTTCTGCTGTGCGTACCCTTCTCCCATCACTCATCCACATCTGCTGCCGAACCTGGACGCAGTCCTCATCCCCTTCATGTTGCTCCCTCGCATTCTACTCCATCCCGCAGTCCATCCTGCTATACCATCAACCAGCAAACAATTCCCCGCAATCCCTTCTCAAGCTCCTCTTTCGCATCCTTTCATCGCTACATACGTGCTCCTTCGCTTCTCCCTTGCCATCCTCGTTGTTGCCCTCAAACTGCAACGTATTTCCCATGTTTCCTTCAGTCTTGTGTCCATCCCTCACGCGCATCTATTGTCCCTTGCATCCTTCCCAATTAACCTCCTCATCGCTCCTCATCTGCCTAAATCTGCAGTCCCTTCTCCCCTCGCTCTGTCCACGCCTTCAAACCCTCACTTGCGTGTTGCGACAAGCATCCCTCTCCTTGCAACAACGTTCTCCTTCCCTCCTCTCGCTACAGCTCCAAGTTCCTGCTGTCGACCTACAGCCATAAAAAACAAAATTTGTGATTTCCTTTATTTTTCGTGTGTGCTTGTGTGTTAGGTAGGGTTAGATAGGTTTAGCGCTTTTCTTTGTTTTATGATTATTTAGTTTAACTTTGGTTTCTTTTCTTTTTTTAATTTTGAGATTCGAATTTTGGTTTTTTTCAATTTTTTTATTTATTTTTAATTGAATTCACTTTTGCCTTTTCATTTTTTATTTTTTTAATTTTGAGTTTGAGTTTTTAGTAAATTTAAAAATATAAAAATATTAAAACCTAAAAAAATCTTTAAAAAATATAATATCTAAAAACCCTAAAATTAAGAAATAAGGAACGGGCTTCATTTTTATATTTTGCGTGACTATAGATCGATATTAATTTTCATACTTAAAGATTTTTAAATTTTTTATGCGGCCTTCGGCCCATTAAAAAATTTAAGAAAATTATTAAGTCAGTTCGATTTGTTTTGGTCACTTTAAAAAAAAAAAGATTTTGATTAATCATTTACCACATTAAGTCTTGCTCAGCATCTTGAAAAACGTTCTCCTAAGGACTAATCAAATCTGTCAAGGATAAAATCTAAAGGTGAACTTTTGTGGTATTAGTATTTTTCATTTCTCTATAGTTAAATGTGCTTAAATTTTTATATCTAAAGGTTAACTATAGGAAAATTTTCCTAGATTTGGGTCACTAAGCATAATTTTTTAAATCTGGGATCCAAATTGGTTAGCATTTAAATTTCATAGATGTTTAAAGTATTTGTCTCTCTTGAAACTTAATTGCTAGAACATTGTGCATCTATTGAATATTTTGCATCTATAAAAATCTATCGTCATTGCTTGAATTATTTAATGCTCGTTACATGTTAGACATTCTGCAAATATTTTCGGGCGATTGTTAAAGAATTTTGTCGTGGAATTATAATAGATTTCATATCTCTGTTTCCTAAGCTGAATATTTGTGAACATCTATATTAAATTGCAAAGAAGTTTTTGTTCTCTTTGAGCTATAATTGTATCAGAAAGATTTGAAATAAGCCTGTGTTTTAATTGTAAGATCTTCAGAAGTTTATTTTTTAGTCTTCATCCGCAAAGGGAACATTTCATATGGGTAATTGAGGGCTTTTGCGACACAGGTGTTTTCCCTTCCTCAAGTCTAACTTCATCTCATCTTCCGAGGCATTTGCATATAAGTTAACTTTGCATAGATAAAATTTACTTCCAAGCATAAGCTTGGTCGATAGACAGATAGATCTCCATCTGTATTTTCTTGAGAAGCCTGTTTTAATAGTACTTAAAATGGTGACCTTGCAATCGTAAGAGCCACAACTCTATGCAGCGCCGGAGGCACCGGGTATGTTAGAAGTTCAGGAGTGGTATCGTTAATCACACCTTAGTGTGCTTCTCCTAATCTTCTCTCTACTAATTACTACGAAATCAGGCTCAACACAGAAAGGATTGAAGGATTCACAATTTAAGTAGGCATTTAAACTAAAACTTACGAATATTCCTGCATCTCACTTTAATTTTTAGGATCTGCATTTCATTCATCCAAGAAGCAATTGCTAATCGATTACTTGGTCTTCATTTTCCTAGCAAGATCGTTGACTCCATAAGGCACTAGTATTAATCGTTTAAAATCTAATCAAATCCTAAATCTTGCTAAATCTTAATCAAGTATTTGATCGTCTCGCTGTGTCTCCCGAACTAGTTGGTTCCCAACTAGTTCTTCTTCATTCCATTTTTCCATAGGGTCTACCCCCCTTAGCCTGCTGTAGGGAGACAGCTTAAACGGAGAGATTGGGGATCAGGGTGATAGCCCCCGATCTGAGCATTGTCGCGGTGCCTAGACATTTTGTGCGACAACACGGTGGCTTGAGGAAGCATGGTGGCCTATTTACCATTTTCCCACATTAAAAAGAATAATTTAATTATGGGAAATGTGCTCAATGATTAAAATAATAATAAAATAGGAGCTTCTAGAGGGGTCCATCAGATCTATAAAAAAAGGAGGAGGAGGCCATTAGAGGACATCTTGGATTTGATAATTATTCTTGTATGAGGTTGGGAACCCGGTTCTCTACTTCCTTGGTAGCCCCAGGACGGAAACCCTTGGGTGATTTAGTGAGATTGGGCGAGTACCCATCTCCCCTTGGTGAATTCATCCAGAATTCATATGAGAGCTTAGCAGCAGCAGTTCAGTTCAGGTTTGGTGGAGGGCCCATGCAACATTGGAGCATATCCTTGAGGCCAGTTCTATGTCAGTTATATCAGCGATTTGTTATTTCCATGTAGAACCCCAGTTTATATATTATAATAAAAGTTGAAATTATCTCTGCTCATTTTATGATTGAATTGCATGCATTCTCTTTTTATATTTTATATGGAAATCTTCTGTAAATTGAATGGTGATTTTATGGAGAAATTTTGGTTGAATTAGTTTTCTGCAAAATTTGCAAAATATCCCGTAAGGGATACTACATACATGAACCTTGTTCTTTACATATGAGGCAAATAGTTGGCCCAAACAATACTCACAAGCCATGGCCAAGTCAAACTACACTGGTTTTAGCTACCAAATAAGATGCATATAAATCCTCTTTTTCTAGATTTTGTCTCTCTCATAGCTATTTAGTTTCCTTTTCCAGACTATTCAGTTTCATTATGTAGCTGTTGCCTTTCCTTCCATTTTATGTGCATGTGTAGACACATATCACATGAAGGTCAGTGAAGATGTGAACAAAATGTTTACTTCTTACTTCCAAGCAATAATAAAGATATAAGAAATGATGCCTTATTGAAATCAGCTTTGTTTCCGAATTCTACCTCTGCCTTTTCTCATTATCTGAGGACTAAAATTACTCAGAATTCTGTTCTAACAGAATATAGAACAACATTTAACTGGTATCAGTGAATATTCTCACAAATCGTGAAATTTCAAAAGAAATGCCATGTGTTTGAAAGGTAGCAAACAAGTACAATGTAGGATACAAAAAACGATAAAACATGAACCACAAAATACTTCTCTAAAAAATTATCTTCATCCTGTAAAGCTCATGACCAATAGTATATTTTCCAGCATTATTCAAATTGAATGTTCACTTTAACGATATTAACTATAGACAAGTTTATCACAAGTGGCTATTTGAATACAACAAATTCCAGTAAGTCACTTTATTTCAATTACATAATTAATTGTGGGCTTGATGCAAGGCCTTACCAGTTCAAGGAGGAAATGAGAATCTTGAGAATACAGCTCTTGTGAAAGACAGTGCAATGCACGACTCAAACGAGCATGCTGCTTTTTCAGGAGAAGTGACTCATTACACTCAAGCTCCAAATCTAGCCCAAATTCATCACGTCGAATAGCTTCAATAATTCTTCTCCCATATTCATCCTGAATCCTTTTGTCTGAAATTTGAGTTAACCCATCAATTGCAAGGCCTTCACTTCCCAGCATGCAGCTACCACAATCCTTTAACATGTCCTCTGAACCATTCTGATCATCAAAATGTTGCGTCTGCAATACATCAAGTGACTCTTCTTTTGTCTTTATTGCATCTAAATCTGAGAAATGGCTACCTTCCAATTGATGCGCTCTATATTTGCTTTCTGTATCAAATTGACCTTTGTTCTTGACAGTACTCTTTAGTTCATGGCATTCTTCAGACATGCTAGAATGTTCTGCATCAAGTGAAAAAAGTTGATAATCCTTTATCCAATTAATAATACCCATGGAAAGACCCAGTTCATGCAGCATAACACGTTCATCATAGCCAGCACATTCCTGTAAAAGTACTTGGGATGCATCTGCTGCTAAAGTACTCAATCCTGACAAAAATATATTTGCAGCAAAGGTGCGGAATTCTGAAGGTATACAAACAAGGCAGTCCAATATAAATCTGGCAGCAACCCTGAGAGCCTGAGTGTCTTGATCAACCTTCTGAGATCTGTCATTGTAATCATGTAGAATATGTGGTTTTCCTAAAACCGATGCATGCACAGAAACATCATGAACATTCATCTCCCTCTGCTGATATTTCTTACAGTTAATGCAATTTTTTGTCTTATCCGAAGGCATAAAAGTTGTATGATCAAAACAGTCTACACAATTCTTTACCAATATATCTATCGCCTGACAAGCATGTGATTTCATGAGTGCTACAGGAGCATGATGCGTGCCACCATAAAGAGACACAATAGAAACAAGCTGCACTGCCATTTTCTTTGCGGAGCCCTTCACTGCAACTGCCAAGAAGTCTTCCATCGTGGCCAAACTATCAATACGAACAACTTTTCCACTCCTTAACACAAGACAAAGCAAATCATTACTGGTACCTTCTTTGTCCAACCAGTTCAGAATTGGACCAAGAGTAGGAGAAAAAACATGATCCCAGTGTGACCACTCCTCTAGATCTGATAGCATAGGTGCTTTTAGTAGGCACTTCAAAGCATCAGCACTGGTCATGGCACCAAACGCTCCAGCCATCTGTACAGGCTCAGATGTCCACTTTTCAGAAACAGCAGCACTCAGACTTGATTGATCACTTATGCTGCTCCTTGCCAGCAATGCAGCAGAATACCTTGTCTTCTTTCGTTCAGAATAATTTTGGAATTTCCTAATATAATTCAAGATTTCCTCGAAATCATAACTATCTGATAGCTCAAATCTGATTGAAGGGAACTGCTTATGCAAAATAATATTGACTCCTTCTCTAGAGAGCATTGCATTATTGCCAAGGTCCCATGCAGTTTGTGATAAAAATTCTAAGAGTTGGTTCTTTGCAATATAAGCTGTTAACGGTGACTTTTTATGTTTATGCACAACGAGGTTTTTAATTATTTTTTCAGGAAACTGAGAAATGTGACTTTTAAAAAAATCCAGGAAGTCTCCAAAGCCTAAGGATCTAAAATCCTTAATTGAAAATTGTTTCATAAGCCACTTTTCACAGTCCCAAATCCTTCTCAATGCCATAAACCATTCCTCCATTGCTAATTCTCCAGTTTCGCTATTCCCGGTAGAATTGTGCTCAAAAAAACTTTTAATATGTTGAAGAACTTCATCAGTGTTTAGACCTATGTAAAAAATACCAATCATTTAAGAAAACATAAAAACAACTAAAATTTCACATATAGGTCATCTTGCAAATGCCACAACATGCATAAATAAAAATGGACAACAGATGAATGATACATTGTTCACAATCCAACATGTAAAACTCAAACAGTCTAATAAATCATCATCCCTAGTTACAATAAAAACACTTCAACCATGAAATATCAAAGTTATGACTGCTTGGCATACAAAGATGACACCATGTAAGTTTAAAACTACATCTTTCAAGTGAAAAATGGCATGAAACTATAGTTGCATAAATGTAAGGTTTAAGATCCTTCCGAGTTTGTTCACATTTCAAAAGATCTTAAATCTTGTTACAAAGGTTTCTTAACCAGAATGTAACTTGTAAATCTAATCATCAAGAACACTGAACCTACTAATCTCACAATATGGTGTCTTCAGAAGTGTATAAGTTAAGCTAAAACCATGAAATATCAAGTTATAGATGCCTAGCTTACAAACATGATACAATGTAGGTTTAAGACTACATCTTTCAAGAAAAAACTACATGAAAGTATAGTTGCATAAATTTGTGATAATAGCATCATGTGATGAATTTCATACTACCTATATGAAACAATGGGTTCTGCATAAAGATGATAGGATTCTTCTAGCCCAGCTTCATGATATTAAGAAGGAGAATGAGACAGTTAAAGAGTTTGCCTTGTGACAAGCCACACAGTTAGCAGGCTTGTCCTAGAAATTTCGACAACACGAAATAGGGGGATCTGGGACTATGGATAGTCTAAAGTAGGTCGGAGAAGATGACGATATCTATGTGTTCTAACATAAACCTATTGTCCTAACCAAAGACATTCAAAGAGTTAGAATCAAACAAAATCGACTGAAATCACAAATTACCCAAGAAGTTGTTCGCACTATAATGAGTATTGAGTGACAGGTTGTCGTGAGATCCTTTGCTTGCAGTAGAGCTAGTGGTCTAAGAAACTAGAACATAGAAACGTGAGATCTCCACTGCTACCAAATCATCTAAGAAAAATTGTCCAGCCCTTGCACCCGTGCTCCAATATGCATGTATGGAAGAAACATTTCCTCTCTCAAACTAGTTGATCCAATGGCTCAAAGCAAGGTAAAGTTGGAAAGCCCAAAAGCTTTGTGAGTAAAGCTATCCTTTCTTCCATTTCCAATTTCAATTATTTTGGCAAAAACACAAAATCTGCTTTTCGCATCTCCTTGCTGAATTGGAGAAATCTCACTTTTCCTCTAGCTTTACTCATAAAGACATTTAGTAAAAGCTCCCATTCTCTCATTAAAACTATTAGACTCCTTTTCCGTATAATTAAATAAAAAATTACTTGTTTAAATATTTCACAACTTGTGACTTTGAAGTCATAATCCTTGAAAATTTACCCAGAGATATGATTTAGATCAACGCCAAGTGTCGGCTCAAGACAAAATCCAGCGACAAAGATGCTACTCAACTCCTCACTTTTTCCATGCAAACAAAATTCTGACCAACCCTCAGTTGCTAGCTAGGAACCAGGACCAACACTTGCACCTGCCAAATATCTAAACTTACAAATTATATACATGCCTAAAACGGGAGGTTTCCTCAAAAAAAAAAAAAAACAAAAGCACAAGTATTGGCCAAATGACATATTTGACAATAATTACCAAAAAAACAAAAAAAACAAAAAAAGCAGAAAAACAGATGAAAAAGTGTTATTCCAGATAGTGAAAATGGTCCCATAAGACTCACTTTTTCCCCAGGATAAAGTAGAAGCAGCCAAATCTGATGTTTGGGCCCCTAATTATTCTAATATCGAAAAAGCAGAACTGCCAAAATAGCAATTTCGCAGAAACTGACAAAACTGAGAATATAAGTTCCTTTGATCAACGGTTAAGTCATGAAGCGAATGGAAATAGACTAGTGTAACTAGCTCTCACTGGACCTTAACCCTTCAATAGAAAGAAGTGCTTATGGGATTAACAAGTACACATGGTCTAGGAGCCTTGGTTCAAGAATGCCCTAAGTCTCATGGATGCCTTCTGTGTGTAGATGGATAGCTTATATGAAGAAAGGCTTCATCTAGAGCGCTCCCCTTCTTTGGATCATATGTGGACGCATATGCACACTTGTCATCATTTCAAGAGTTTGTTGAGCTTTTTAGAGACTTGATATATGCTTTATGATGATTTGACTCATTCTTCCTTGGATCTAGCACATTGAACAGATGTTTAGGTATATTATTGGAATGAGGAGAGGCCTTCCATTCTTTAGCCGAGTTAGTAGAGTGTTAGAGACAATCAATATGTTGTGTTGGAAATACTGAGAGGGGGGTGAATCAATATTTCTTAGCAATTAGTAACTTACTAATCTTTTCAAAGCATTTAATTAATCTTTTGCAGCAATTCAAAACATAAATAAACAACTGACAGTAGACACAAGAATTTTTAGGTGGAAAACCCCTTCCGAGACAAAAAACCACTGAACACTTTTCTAATAATTTATGAGTACATCAAATGCTTCAGCTCCAACTGAAAAGGGAAGCCCCAACACCCTAGCAAGCTCCAAATCACCCTAGCACCACCCTACCAGGCTACCACCCCTATGTGTTTTCAAGCTCCAACCTGAAGATGACTCCAACCACTTCCTAGCATCACCCAAGCTCCCTGAAAATGATAATAGATCAAATCAACTACGTGGGCTCCCAGACAAGGGCAATGACCCACTTTACAATGAGTAAACTTCTTTAAATCAACATGGGCTCCCATACCAGGGATAATGACCCATTTACAAAGAATGTTGCTTTTAAATTGTGTAATGTTAAAACCCAATCAAATTAATTCCCTTGCCAAAGATGTTGAACAGTGTAATCGCTGCAAGATGTATGAAAGAACCTTCACTGATGCATGTTAATTAGATAATGATGCCCCTGAACCAATTCCAAAAACCTTACAGAGAAATGTACCTCAACTTCTAGTCATAGAGTACCTTCACTTCAACTTTTTTTCTAGTTTTGACTTGACTTGACTGAACCCTATTGTTCTGTCCTTATAAGCAAAGATACTAAAGTTGTTGATCTGCAAAGCCTTGGTTGTTGTGCATGTGAACTACTACAACAAACTTCACACTACTGTCATACCATGATATTGTTGCAACCACTGACCTTACTGCTGAAGCCTCTTCATAAACAAATGAGTCAAATAACAAGATCACCTTAATAGAGGATGAAGCATTTCAAGTGAATTTGTAGCAACTAATATATGTCTTGGATCTAATACTTCTATGGAAGAGTGTATGCAGGACAAAAGTCGGCTTCAGTGATATTGTCTTCAAATGATGGAACAAGTATGTATCTTCTCACTATAGAAACAAATATATATATACTAGGCCAAAAACTTCAAGGTTCCCAAACAATGCCATTGATTTATTGAAACTTCTTTCTTTGTGATGTATGCTTTAATTCTCTGTAAATGCTTTAGAATAGGGCGCAAAAAAACTTCAATTATATTTTAAGCCTTCAAGAGATGTCGAGAGTATAAATTCAATTCCATCCAGTTCTGCTAGGTCATAAATAGAAATCAACTTCAAGATTTTAATGAGATCCTAATCTAAGACATCCTTCATTTTCCGGAGCTGAAGAGATTGCAGAACCAATCTTGAATTGTGAAAGTTTCTAAACAGAAATTCTATTACTGCAACAACTGATTTATTTTACCTACTTATTTCTCAATAAGTCACTTATGAAATCCCTTCAGTAAATATTTAAATAAATTCAACTGCAGATGTCACAGCATTATACAGAAACAAATATATGCATAAGAATCAAACACATTAACACAATTATTTTTGGACAATTGTCCCCGTAAAAACCCAATGCAGGAAAACCGATGCAGCAGAGGAGTGTTTTTATTAATATTCAGCAACAATCGCTTTTACAGAAAGATTTTACATAGACATTGGGAGAAAACACCTCAGACCTTTCTCTGAGACTTTCTGACACCCTGGAGGACTTCCTTTCTTAACTGCGTCAGCCCTACGTCATCCTGCTTGGCTCTGCACTGCTCCGTCCTTCACAGCGTCATCCATTGCGTCCCTGATAATGCGTCTCCCTCTGCGTTGTCTCTCAGAGCCCCTGTGTCACCCTTTCTGAGCTTCTTGACTGCTGCTAGTCACCCCCTCTTCCTCCACCCTGCAATTCTCCCTCTGAAATCAATTTTTCTTTGTCTCTAAGAAAATTGATTTTTCTTGGGATACCGAGTATCTGCTAGTGTGTCTCCAAATGAACCTCAAGTCTTCTCTTATACTTTTTCTGTTGATGAATCAACAACTGAGATTAAGTCCCTAATCAACAACTAAGATTAAAATAGACTTGATCCTCGTCTCTTAGAAGCTTCCCATCCTTATCCTTATTAATGCCCATTAATATTTTTATTTTCCTAAGTTTAGACTTAGGAACCCATTAAAAATATTAATTATTTTAATAACTCCTCATCCAGATCGAATTTTTCAAAACGATTTCTAGGTCTTGGAGATCTCATGTGCTTTAGCCTCTCCACCAATTTTCATGGCTAGAGCACTTCCGATGCTACCCCAAATCAACATGAATAATGTCACATGTTTGTATCTTTAAGAGCCAAAGATTAAGACTGTAACGCATAGATATGTGATTCCCTAACCGTTTAAACTATTAGAATTGTTCACAAGAAATTAAATGTGAGACTGCATCTAAAATTTAGCAGAGATAGAACACCTTCCTGTAAGACAAGGATTCAAGAGTTTGGATCCTTCTTTTAGTAACTGGAGCCAAGGTTACTTGGGCGTGGGAGCGAAAGTGGGGAGCCAGATTGGAAGTAGGAGCAGGGAGCGACATTTTCAAAAGCTCCCAATTCGGGAGCGAATCAGGACTGAATTTTTATATATTTTGATGCATATATGTCAACAAAAGCATGTAGAATGATGAATTAGATATAAAATGAAGAAAGTTTAACCCCCACTCTGGTTATCAGTTTTCCTTATCACTCCATGCATTTAGTTTTAAATCCAAGCATGATAAAACTTCTAAATCTGGAAATGACAATATTTTTTTGAAAACACAAATTTAGAGATTTCACAATTGCTGAAATCGCTGAAATAAAACACAGCGAAATTATTAGAGCCACACACAGAAAATAACACAGTGATTCTTGGTCAATGTGACCCTGGGAAAACCCCCTACAACTCTTAGGGAAAACCAGTTTGAGAGCTCTTCTTTATTTTTGAAAATTCTTTTACAGAGAAACTGAAATACACAGTAAAAATTCCAGCAACCACAAATTACAACTTATCTCGATTTTCGCACTTGAACTCCGCCTCGAAAATCGTGCCAATCAACAAATAGCCAAAACAAAAAAAAATTCCAGCAATAAAACAACATTAAATGTTGTACGACCTACCTCGAAAAATGTGCCCAGAACTTGCTATACGGACCGTATGGATTTCAACAGTACATTTGCCTCGAATTTCATGCTCAAATCTACCTCGAAATTCGTGCCCTTGCTACTGTCCCTCTTCCTCGATGTCTGTGCCTTTCTCCTGCTGTACGATTTTTCCTTGGGATGCGTGCCAATAAATGTTGCTGCCCAGATTTGTTGAAATGTCTTCTTGCTGCTCTCCTTCACTTCCTCACTAAGAAATTTTCTCCTTGCTCTCTCTTCTCTTTCTCTCAAATGCTCAAGAAATAATGAATTGATCTTTTCCTCCTCTTCTCCTTTTATTCTCCAAATGACCTTTTGGGTTACCCTAAGATCTAATGGCTGAGATTCATTTAGATCTAGGGATGCGAATAAATGTGCATTTAATTTTCTTTCTATTTTTTAACTCACCCACTTAGCTTTTTATTTCCATAGCCACTTTTTCACTTTCTAATTCTTCATTGACTTTAATAAAGTCACCTTTAAATTAGAATGTAACTTTACCACTTATAAAGTCACCTTTAAATTAGAATGTAACTCTACCACCTATAAAGTCACTTTTAAATTAAATTGACTTTACCACTTATAAAGTCACTTTAGGAGAAAAGTACAAATAAATTTGGACACTTTTCTAGGCCAAAGATCAAAGCCTTGGGGAACCACTTGTCCTCTGGTACCCAAATTCTAACACTCACTCTTACTGAGGAAAGTATTCCTCACCACTCTCATACTGTCTCTGCAGTAGACATGCTTGCCCCGTGGTAAGGATTTAGTGAAAATTCCGCTACCTGCTCATTTGTGGAAATGTACTCAAGCTTGCAGCTCCCTTTTGGACATAGTCTTTAATGAAGTGATACTTGATCTCAATATGCTTTGACCTGTCATGAAAAACAAGATTCTCCCTAAGTTTTATACAACTCTGATTATCACAGTAAATTACCGAATGTCTCAATGCCTGACCAAATAGACCAAACAACATCTTGCGAAGCCATATGGCCTCACAACTAGCCAAACTAGCAGCCATGTACTCTGCCTCAGCTGAGCTCAATGCAACTGACTGTTGTTTCCAGTTGATCCACGACACAATGCCGAACCCAACCCAAAACAACATCCGAAAGTACTCTTCCTATCTGAAGCAATACATGCCCACTCTGAATCTGTGTACCTTGCCAGCCTCACTCAATCACCCTGTCTATAATCCAAACCAAAATCCACAGTCCCCTGCAAGTAACAAAGAATGTGTTTTGTAACCACCCAACGCACTCTCCTGGGCTCACACATGAACTGACTCATAGTGTTAACTGCAAAACATATATCTGGTCGAGTGTTGACCAAAAACATCAAACAACCAATCAATTGCCTGTATAGAGTAGGATCCACCAACTCGGAATCAGAAGCGTGAAGCTTCTTCCAGTTAGTGATCATAGGTGTAGACATGGGTTTGTAGTCCTCCATGTGAAATTTGCTAAGAATATCCACAATGTACTTCCCTTGTCCCAGGAAGAAATGCCCCTCCTCCTGTGACGCCTCCAATCCCAAAAAATAATGCATCAAGCAGATATCCTTCATCTCAAACTCTGAAGCAAGATCTCTCTTGCAACCCTCAATGAGTCTCTCTGCACCAGTGATGATCAAGTCATCAACACACAACACCAGAATGAGAGGCTCCTCACCCACCACAATGTAGTATAGGTTCGGATCAACTTCACTCTTTGTGAAACCCAACTGCTGCAAGTATGTACCAATCCTCGAGTACCAAGCTCTAGGAGCTTGCTTCAAGCCATAGAGTGCCTTTTTCAATCTGCATACATGGGACTCATTCCCATGCACCTCAAAGCCTTGCGGTTGCTCAATATAAACCTCCTCCTGAAGGAAGGAAGCCATTAAGAAATGCGGTCTTCACATCCATCGGGTGGATCTTCCAATCTATCTCTGCTCTAATCAATATAATGGAGCGAATAGATGTATACCGAGCTATGGGAGCGAAGGTCTCCTCATAGTCAACTTCCTCTACCTGTGAGAACCCTCTCGCCACAAATCAAGCTTTGAACTTCTCGATGCTGCCATCTGTAGCATGCTTTATCTTGTAGAGCCTTCGGGAAGTAACGACTGATTTATCTTCATGCCTCGGCACTACCTCCCAAACATCGTTCTTGATAATAGAAGAATAGTCCTACACCATGGCCTCTCTCCAGACCTACTGGCTGGCTGCCTCCTCATAACTAGAAGGCTTGGAGTCAACAATGCTTGTTACCAATGCCATGTAACTACAAAACCACTCAGGTGGTTTACTCTCTCTAACCTGTCTCTTTGGCCCAGCAACTGATGTGGCCTCGCGCAAGGTATCTTGAAGCCACTTGGGCTTTCTCTTCCCTGAGCATACTTCTCCCACTGGAGTGAAAGAATGCTCATCATCATCAGAAACCTGAACTCCTGAAGGCCTACCAACTGACCTCATGCCTGAATCTGTGCCTGTAGATGCTAAAGTACCGTGCAAATTGTCCATTAGTGGACTACCCTGTGAACTGCTCTGTAGACTGCCCTGCATGCTGCACAAAGAACCACCCACCTAACTTTGAGAGCCACTGCTCACTGATGGACTTGACACTGTAATCGATGTACCTCCTGATCCCTGACCACTAGATCCCTGTGACTGACTCAGTTGCTCCTGAAATTCTAGTGACTCTGGATACTCTAACTCTCCTGACCTCTTGAAAGCTCTCTCCTCCTTGAACCTCACATCCCGCCTGACAACCACTTTCCTCTGCGCAGGAATATAAATCCGATAAGCTTTTGAGGTCTCGCTATAACCCACAAAGATGCCCTTGTCTGTAGTGGGCTCTAGCTTGGTCCTGTTCTACTTGGGAACATAGGAATATGTAAGGCACCCAAAGATACGAAAGTGCCCAACATCAGAGTTCTTCTCTGAAAAAGCCTCCTCCGGAGTCGCATTCCCCAAGGCATGATGTGGACTCCTGTTTTGCAAGTACACAATAGTGTTGTAGGCCTTTGCCCACAAAAATAAAGGTAACCCCTAATTATGAAGCATGGCTTTGGCAGCCCCTGCAATGTTCTTTCTCTCTGCAACACCATTCTGTTGGGGGTAGTAAGGAACTGTGAACTCCCTTCTAGTGCCTACCTTAGCACAAAAATCAACAAACTCACCAAGGGTATACTCCCCTCCATTGTCCGACCTGAGGACCTTGATCTTCCTACCTGTCTAGGTCTCCACAAGAGCTTTGAACTCTTGAAACCGCTTGAAGACCTCACTCTTGGTCTTCAAGAAATAAATCCAGGTCTTCCTAGAGTGGTCATCAATGAATAAAACATAGTACTCATAGCCACACAAGGATACATGAGACATCCGACCACTCACATCGGTATGAATCAAGTCAAGGATCCCAGTCGCTCTGCTATCACTACTGGGAAAAGGGGATCTGGCAAACTTCCCCATAGCACATCCTCTGCATACATCAAGGTGATCAGAACTGAAATTTGGCACACCAGTGGTGATCTCCCGCAATGTACTTAAGGCCCCATGATACATGTGCCCCATCCTGCGGTGCCAAATCTCACACAACTCTGAACTGCTAGATCTGTTGTTGGTCCTGTTTCGGGTGTCGCTACTCAATGCCATCAGGGGCTGGAATGAGAACTTGTACACCTTGGCATGGCGCACACCAATCTCTCTAGCTAAAGAAGTTGGAGTTCCCTTAGGATATATAAGCACCTGCCCTCTCCTAAACAACACATCATACCCTTTGTCCTCAAGTGCTGAGACGAATATCAGGTTCTTCTTCATTCCAGGCACATATAGAACATCTGACACTTTCAAGGGAGGTTTGGGTCCCCTATCAAATGTCAATGTCCCCACATCGATTGCTCTAACAATGTTGTCATCACCAAGTACTACCTCCATATCAGTATCACCCTCTGAAAGCTCTGATAAGTACTCTCTGACACCTGTCATGTGGCGGGAAGCACCACTGTCAACATACCAAATGCTAGAAGATGCTTTGCTAGTAGCGGGGAATGCACACTCCCTCTGAATCTGTATGGCAAGTGATCCTGCACTAGTGGCCTCACAAGATATGAACCCAAACTCTCGATCAAAGCTCTCTGAGAAGCTCTCTATCTCTGCAGAAGCTGCCATGGGTTTGTCTTTCCCTTTCTTGTTCTTCTTCTCCCGACACACAACAGCATAGTGTCCCAACTTTTGACAATTCCAACATTTGACTTTGGAATAGTCCTCCTTGTTCTGCTTCTTGCCTTTAACTTTGCCTTTGCCTCCACTGTTGGAAGTTTGCTTCTTTGCTCTGCTCTTCTTACCTCTTGCTAACAATGCCACATTGTCATCCTCCTCCACTTGTTTGGCTACCCCAAGATGGTTCTTTCTGATCTCATTCTGAATGCAATCATCCCACAACCTCTCCAAATCGGGAAGGTTTACCCGTGCAACAATGCCATCCACAAAATTCTCCCAAGTCTTAGGAAGACCATTCAAAGCAATCCTCACCAACTCAGTGGGTGCAATGATCTCACCTACGATTGCCAACTCATTTCTCACCGAAGTGATCTTTGTGAGGTATGTTGTAGCACTGTCAGCCTTAGCCATTTTAATGGCCTTCAGTTTCTCCTTTAGGACCATTTTTATGTTTTCATTTGAGCTCTGGTAAAGACTGGTCAAAGCTGTTCACATCTCATGTGCATAAGTCTTTCCTCTCACATGAGGAATGACATGGTCTTTGATTCCTTCCAGAATCAATCTTTTTGCCTTAGCATTCTTTTTTTTAAACTTTGACAACTGTATAGGGTCAACAGGTACTACTACTGGGTTCTATGTGGTATTTACCATAATGCCCCAGACTTCTGCTTCCTCAAAGATTCTCTGGATTCTCTCCTTCCATGCATTGTAGTTGTTCAGCCCATTCAACTTGTCTTCAACTCCCAAACCCAAAGACATGTTTCACTGTCCTACCAAACTGAAATTTTCAAATTTGTGGTAAAGGTTTCTGTTTTCTGTGTAAACTTCAGCGTGTTGTAATTTTCACTTTGCTGTCCCAAACTGCACTTTTCAGCCAACCAAGCTCTGATACCATGAAGAAATTTTAACCCCCACTCCGGTTATCAATTTTCCTTATCACTCCATGCATTTAGTTTTAAATACAAGTATGATAAAAAATTAAAATCTGGAAATGACAATATTTTTCTGAAAACACAAATTTAGAGATTTCACAACTGCTGAAATTGTAGAAATAAAACACAACAAAATTATGACAGCCACACACAAAATATAACACAGTGATTTTTGGTCAATGTGACTCTGAAAAAAACACCTACAACTCTTGGGGAAAACCAATTTGAGAACTCTTCTTTATTTCTGAAAATGTTTTTACAGAGAAACTGAAATACACAGTAAAAATTCCAGCAACCACAAATTACAACTTTTCTCTATTTTCGTGCTTGAACTCCGCCTCGAAAACTGTGCCAATCAGCAAACAGCCAAAACAAAAAAATTTCCAACAATTAAACAACATTAAATGTTGTACGGCCTGCCTCAGAAAATGTGCCCAAAACTTGTTGTATGGACGGTACAAACCGTACAGATTTCAGCAGAACGACTGCCTCGAAATTCGTGCCCTTGCTGCTGCCCCTCTTCTTCGATTTCTGTTCTGTCCCTCTTCCTCGATATCTGTGCCTTTCTCCTGTTGTACGATTTTTCCATGGGATGCGTGCCAATAAATGTTGCTGCCCAAATTCGCTGAAATGTCTTCTTGCTGCTCTCCTTCACTTCCTCACTGCTCAGAAAATTTATCCTTGCTCTGTCTTCTCTTTCTCTCAAATGCTCATGAAATAATGAATTGATCTTTTCCTCTTCTCTTCTCCTTTTATTCTCTAAATGACCTTTTGGGTTACCCTAAGATCTAATGGCTGAGATTCATTTAGATATAGGGATGAGAATAAATGTGCATTTAATTCTCACTTTCTATTTTTTAACTCACCCACTTAAATAACGACCCACTTAGTCTTTTATTTCCATAGTCACTTTTTCACTTTCTAATTCTTCATTGGCTTTAATAAAGTCACCTTTAAATTAGAATGTAACGTTACCACTTATAAAGTCACTTTTAAATTAAATTGACTTTACCACTTATAAAGTCATTTTAGGAGAAAAGTACAAATAAATTTGGACACTTTTCCCTAAGCCAAAAATCAAAGCCTTAGGGAACCACTTGTCCTCTGGTACCCAAATTTTAACATAAAAAAACATAAAAACATGGATTGAACCATATAAGATCGATCATCTAGAAGTTATATTCTTCATCAACCATGTCCACAAGTTAGTAACATACAACATATAGAGTCTCATGATTCATCAATCTTAAAGTTTCAAGCTTTCAAAATTCAACATATAACATTTATCATCATTGATCACTAAATTTGTAACTTGTACTTTGTAACCATACCATTACTAAGTAACCAAACAATAACAAGGAATATCTAACATGAAATGAAATGTTTCAACTTTCAACTTTCACTAAGCATCATATTCATAATTCATTACCAATGAGTTAGAAATGCCAACTTCAAACTTCAAACTTAAATTGTCATATATTGCTTACAAAAAATACCATAATAAATATGAAAGAATCAATAGTTATAAAAAGTACTAGAAACTAGAAAAGACAAGTAAATATATTATCTACTGCTCAACCCTCTTGCCTCAAGAAATTTATAATTTCTTGTCTCATGCTTTATTGGGAATCTCCCCCGCATAGAGCGCTTGGTGCTCTTGATTAAATATAAGTTTTTTATACCCTAGTACATGAGAAAAATCCAATGGAAACAATGCAATCCCCCCTGTTGTACACAGAATGTCTAGGCATCGCGACAACAGTTCAGATCGGGGGTTGTCACCCTAATCTCCAATCTCTCCGTTTAAGTTGTCTCCCAACAATAGGCTAAGGGGGGTAGACCCTATGAAAATGGGATGAAGGAGAACTAGTTGGGAACCAACCAGTTCGGGAGACACAGTTAAGCGACCAAGTACTTGTTTTAGATTTAGCATGACTTATAGGATTGGATTAGATTTAAACAATTGATACCAGTGCCTTATGGAGTCAACTATCTTGCTAAGTAAAATTAGGACCAAGTAATTGATGAATGACTGTTGCTTGGACGAATAACTATCTTATATGAAATGCAGATCCTAAAACTAATGTGAGATGCAGGGATCTTGGTTAATTTTAGTTAAATTCCTATTTAAGTTTTAACACTTCGATCCTTTCTATATTGAGCCTGATGTCGTAGTAAATGACAGAGAGAAGATAAGGTGAACCACACTAAGGTGTGATTAATGATACCTTTCCTGAAAATCTAACATACCTGGTGCCTTTGGCGCTGCAGAGGGTTGTGGCTCTGAAGACTCCAAGGCCACCGTTTTAAGTACTTCTAAATATAGGCTTCTCAAGCAAAGATGGATGGGTACCTATCTTTCTGGAAGTAAATTTTAATTATGTAATACTAACCTAATATGCAAATGCATGAGATGATTAGAAGATGGAGTGAGAATAAAATTAAATTCAAGGATTGAAAAGAGCTTATGTCGCAGTTTATTTTTGAGTTATATGCCAAAACATTAATTGCCAAAACGAATATTCACTTTACTAGACTGAAAGATAAATTTCTTAGCGATATGCTTAAAATATCACAATGTAATGCCCAATTAAATCACAAGCTTTTCACTTCAATTTATCTAGATTCTTTCCAATGCAATTATAGCTCAAAGAGAACAACAGTTTCTTCACGATTTAATATCAATGCCAATTGTATAGGTGCTCAAAAGATACTCAGTTTAGGAAAATAGGGATATGCAATTTATCACAATTCCATGAAAGAGTACTTAATAATTACTTGAAAATTTCACAAAAATTTAATATGCAATAAATAATCCAATAATTCAAGTAATTAAACCACGCTTAGAATTAATTAAAAGACGAGCAATCTCAATAGATGTCAAGCATAAAAATGTTCAAAACCCTTAGCATGCAAAAGACTTCAGCAATTAAATTTCGAAATTTAATACCGTGAAGAACCATGAAATTCAACTGCTAAACACTTCAAAAAATCCTGAAATTAAAATGATTTTTCTTAAGTGACCCAATCCAGAAAAAATATCTTGTTTTCCTATAGTCAAACTTTAGTGACAGTCTAAAAAATTTAAATGTGCCTTGACTATAGAAGAAATTTAATTTTTTACCCCTCAAAATTTTTTTCTTTTAAGATTTAAAAATCCCAAACCCTTAACACAAAAAACTCCAAAAAGGAATTTTAGATTTAATAATTTATATTATTCCCTTGGCAATTTTAAAGTGATAAGTTTTTTGAATGATGATTAAAATTTTAATATGGCAAATGATTAATTAAATTTTTAATGTGACATGTAGAAAAAAAAAATCAGAAGGCTTAATGAATTAAAATTTTAATGGGCCAAAGGCCACATAAAAATTTAAATTTAAATTGAAATGTGAAAGCGCAATTTTTTTTTTTTTTTTTAATTTTAATTCTGTTTGTTAAAGCCAAAAATGAATTTTATTATTTTATTTTATTATTATTATTATTTTTTGCAGGAAATTTTGTTTTGTTTAAAAATAATTACAAACAAAATCAAAATCAAAATTAAAAAAAAAAAAGATAAACAAGCAAATAAAATAAAAAAGTTGATTTCTTTCATTGGATAACCAAAACCTAATGAAGAATTAAAACAAGGAATAAAGTGAATGGAGGGAAATCGTAAGGGAGGAGCGTAGGGCTTTGACTGCAAGTCGAGAAGAGTAAAGGAGGCAAATGCGATGGGGAGAAATGGATGCAGGTTGCAGAGCAAGGAGCTCACGAGGAAAGGGAAGGGGACCACACAGATGGAGAAGGGGTTGGGAACGAACGAGGGGGAGCTACAACAAGCAGCAAGAAAGGGACGAGGAAAGGAGGGAGAGATGAGAGGAAAAGCCGACACAAAAGGATGAAACGCGAGGAGGAAGGACCGGCGAGGGAGAGATGGTGTGGAAATAAGGATTTGCAATTGCGTGTAGAGGGAAGAAAATGCAAAAGAGAAGATAAGGATCCAAGGAGTTGGAAGAAACCGCAGGCAGAGAGAAAACGCAGCGCAGCAAGAGAAAAGAAGAAAGCGGACAGAGGAAAAGGAGAAAATGCGGAGAGAGGCCAAGCTAGGGCCTTAGATAGGAAGAGATAAGGGGAAGAAGAAAAACGAAGCAGGAGAGGGTTGCGATTTGGCAGCAGAAAAGAGAAGCAATTTCGAGAAGAAAAGAAATGAAAATGCAGAGGGCTGTGAAGGTTAGCAACAAAGAGGGATGCCCCAAAAATTTATGAAAACTTCGAAAAAATTATTTGCCCAAAAATTTATTTAAAAATAAAATCTCGGAATTTTTTTATGAACAAACCCAGATTTAAATTTCTTTCCTGCACACAAAAAATTCTGAGACAAAATCTTGCCCTCCATGGCCTAGATCTATCTCAGATCTTGAAAATTTTCCTTGAAAGAACCATTAGATCAACACCTGCAAAATAAAAATAAAAAATAATACCTAGATCCTAATATATACAAAAAAACTAAATAAAACCCCAGAAACCCGCTGTAAACTTTTCGGATCTATACAAAATATTTACAGATCTATGCACAAGAATTGTAGATCTGTAAGATCTGAGGAGTATGAGTCCAACTCCACTCCCAGACCTTGAGATCTAAGGCTCTTAACAGCCAGATCTACCAAATTTTCCACAAAATATTTAAGAAATAAATTTTGGTTTTTTAGAGAGGTACTAGCCTAAAAACACCCTACAAAAAAAAATATCATTAGATAAATCCTGGAGCTTATATGAAGTAGGTTCTTCAGAAAATATACGCTGAGAGTTGGCTGGTCCAACCGAGGACTATCCCCAAACGCTCAACGAAAGCCTGAGTGATTTTTTGCAAACACTAGATCAACCATCAAACCAAGTAGAGAAATAGAATAACAATAAAATTATGAAGAAATAGAG
This sequence comes from Pinus taeda, assembly GCA_000404065.3. Classification (NCBI taxonomy): domain Eukaryota; kingdom Viridiplantae; phylum Streptophyta; class Pinopsida; order Pinales; family Pinaceae; genus Pinus; species Pinus taeda. The sequence continues at coordinate 50,256 of APFE030073264.1, read as the reverse complement.
ATACCTGCTAATTCAGTCAAAATTTAAAAAGTTACCCTAGATCCAACCAATTGAATAAGATACTTGTATTCATATTATTCTAAGAGACCTATTGTGATGCAGGGGCATCTAGCCTAGGTCAATTGTTTACTAGAGGAGTTAGTTTGTAAAGTGGGGATTTAATTATTTATTGTATTTTTCTATAGTTTTTAAGAGAGAATGAGGATTATTGTAAATATGAGAAGATTCGAGAGTATTGTGAAAGGTTTGAGAGGATTATGGATTAGTTAGCTCTTATCTCGGGATAAGGGATTGGATGAGTGATTTTAGGGATCAAAAAAGATATTTTGGGAGTTAGTTTAGGGATCTAGAACCTCCTTTCAGTTCTAATCCATTTGCATAAATTAAGGTGAGCCTATGAGGCATATATGATGTTGAAGTGTATCAGTTCTCCTGTAATTATTTTGTTTATTAATTAATCATTTTCTAAGTTTTTATGTGCATATTGCTTGGTGTGTGATCTTCAATTTAGTTTTATTGATTTTGTGTGATGACCCTATCATTGATGTTATTTTACATGCGTCAAATTTTGGTATCAAAGTCAAAGAGTTTTGTTGGCTTTATGATAGAGGCCGAGTGGAGGAGGGTTTTGAGACCAATATCCACTGATCCCTTCGATTTCTCCATACGCATGGATATTTGAGTTTCAACTTTCATAGTTTTTGCGCCTTCAATCTCCACATGGGCCGACAGCTGGGAAGGTAATATGCAGGGTCTCAATTGTTTTTGGTAACAAAAGACCAGTTGAAGTCTTCCCAGTTTACAAGTAGTTCCGAGCATTATGCTAAGAAAGAAGCCACCGCTAGTTTGAGGAGCTGAACGTTGGAGCGCTGGAGTAACGATTTGTGAGAAGCCGTGGGAGAAACTATGAAGAATGGAGTATTCTACCACTTAATAGATCATTGCTGGGATCAAGGCATATCTCTCACTGCAGATGGAACTCGTGTTGTATTTGATGTGCCAAATAAGCATGTGGATTCATTTCTTGCAACTCAGAAAAATGCAGATGGGGTTGATATCAAATTAATTGAAAGCTACGTGCAAGGATAGTCAGGTTGCTATTGAGAAAAGAGAAATTCCTAAGAGCCAATTGCGTAACTACGAGAAAACTCACTGTTGTGGAAAATAAATCAGCTTGCTCAGACTTTTTCGTTTTTTTGACTTGTGCATTTGGTTGACCGTGGAAGTTTTGTTGAACTTGTGTTATTCTTTGTATGCACATAATTTTTCTAGGCATAAAGTGTTGTGTATTAAAAAGGCAGAAGACATTTTAAAACGTAATGAGTGAATGTGAAAGAGGAGGAGTGAGTGATTTTTTTTCAAAGTGAGTTGAGTGGTTATTTTTGTGATAGCTTTAAAATCATTTAAAATTTCCTTTTCTTATCAATCTGAAAGGAAATAGTAAGGGTGAAGGTAAAAAGTAAATAGTAAAGGTAAAGGTGTTGTATTAAAGGTAAAGGAGAAAGTAAATGGTAAAAGTAAATTGATGTTGTAAAGCATGGCGGTTTTTATGAAGATAGAGAATAAGTGGTTAGAATAAATGTTGAATGATAAATGATGAGTTGTTGCACAAGGTTTTGAGTGGGTGATATATGGTTTCATAAAACCATGTTGGTTTGAGAATGCATAGCTTTATTTATTCATGGATTATAATGATGGTAATGTATGAAATGGTATATGCAAAAATCATGAATATTATATATATATACAATCAATAAATTAAGGTATTTTAATTTATATACGGGTTGAAATCTCTCTTTAATTAAATGAAGAGTTGATGTCTGGGGTCGAAAGGAAATTTAGAGTCAAGTCAAAAGTGTCATTGATTGTAATGGGTGCATGATCGACAAAGCCCGACACCCAAAGTCTGCTCATTATAAGAACAATTTGAAGGGATACTGTAGTTGTTTATCGTAAAAGGAAGCAAAGGAGCAAAGGAGTGCTCAGATAGAAGGTTCAAGTGAAGCGAACCATTGACGAAGTTCAGAGGAGATAACTTGGTAAAGTGATTCAATTGCAGGTTACAAAGAACAAGGTGAAGTTCACGAAAGGAGAAGAAAATGAAGATGCAGATTCCAGAGAAAGGCCACAATAATGCCATCGTAGTTGGCATTGGTGATGAAGAGAAAGAGATTGTTGAATTAAAGGCATGACTTGACGTGGTAATGGATTTGTTACAAAGACAAAGACACGGATGGGTAATAAAGCGAACAATTAAATGGCCAATTAAAGAGTAAATGGAAAGACGACAAAAGCATAAACTAAAAATTTTGGAAACATAGAAACTCTAGACAAATATATATATTTGTGAACCAGAGCAAGGATCGTTGCTTGGTGACGAGGATGATGAATGTATGGATATGGACACCAATAAGCAAATTGAAGAAGATCAGGAAGAGTCAGTGGACAACTTGAAGGAATGTATGCTACATAAGGAAGGGATGCATGAAGTCATAAGAGAGACCTCCAGGTCTCATGATTTTGAAACTAATACTTATTTGTGTTTGCAAGTACTAGAGAATTGTAAGAAACCGAGAGTAAATTGGAAATTAAGAAAGCTCAGGAACCATTGGAGGAACCTATGTAAGTCTACAAAGGCATAGATATGGAGTTAGTTGTTGCAGAAATGGATTTTTTATAGGATTGGTTGGACAATCCAAAGAATAGTTGTGAAGCAAATGAAATGATGATGGACTGCAACAATTTCATAGAGGATGAGGATGAGGTTTCAATGAAGAAAATGCAACAACAAAGTGGCAGTAATGAGGACGACTTCTAGGAGAAGAAGCTGGGAATGATAAAATATGAGTGGTATCCTAGTGAATTCATGGAGGACAACAATCATTTTTAACAAGGAATGGGTGATTTTTACTAGCAAGAAGACAAGTTGGACATGGCAATTGAATACATTAGAAGATTGATGGTGAAAGTGTCCCAAAAGAGGTATATTGCAAGAAGGAAAGAAGATGGCAGAATCTTGTTGATGACAACAAAACAAGCATACATCAGGAAGGAGAAGGGAGAATTGCAACAAAAAGTTTGGAAGCTTGGAAGACAAGAAAAGACAACCACAAAACATCAACAGCGTAACATAGTACATGACCAGCGACAAACTAAAGTTTGGGATCCAGGAGGTTTTTTATCATGTTATGAAGACTGATGGTCGGGAGACCATGATTTTTTTCTACCTGGGGAGTCTGATGCAGGGGCATCTAACCTAGGTCAATTGTTTACTAGAGGAGTTAGTTTGTAAAGTGGGGATTTAATTATTTATTGTGTTTTTCTATAGTTTTTAAGAGAGAATGAAGATTATTGTAAATATGAGAAAATTCGAGAGTATTGTGAAAGGTTTGAGAGGATTATGGATTAGTTAGCTCTTATCCAGGAAAAAGGGGTATGGATGAGAGATTTTAGGGATCAAAAGAGATATTTTGGGAATTAGTTTAGGGATCTAGAACCTACCTTGGGTTCTAAGCCATTTGTATAAATTAAGGTGAGCCTATGAGGCATGTATGACATAGAAGTGTTCTCCTGTAATTATTCTGTTTATTAATTAATCATTTTCTGAGTTTTTATGTGCATATGCTTGGTGTGTGATCTTCAGTTTAGTTTTATTGATTTTGTGTGATGACCCTATCGTTAGATGTTATTTTCCCTTAATCATATTGATTGATAGTTTTCACATAATATTAAGCAGAAACTAAAACAATGTTACCATAGATTCATGAGGAAGAACATCACAGGTTTAAACCCCAAAGACTTTTGCATTTATTCGAAGAAATATACAAGAGAGCTTGAGAGCTTAGTTCACGATTCGAAGATCGGATTAAAAAATAGACTGACACCGACTTCTAATTTAAAGATAAAATCTCTAACGACTAGTTGGCTTGATCCCTATCAAATTAATCTCGACCACTCATAAAGATTTAATTAATCTTTAATCTTTAGTTAATTTTTTGAGGAAAAATCAATTTTTTCATTTAATTGATTTTTAATTAACTCAAAAATTTGACTTTGACTTAACTACCAAGTACCAAGGGTCCAAATTTCTTGATTTCTTCAATATTCCCTTGGTCAGAGACCTCCAAAAACTAACTTCTTTAAAAACCACGAATTTCACTATTGGAGAATTTAATTTTACCTAGGACACAAAATTAATTAAATTTCTGGCTTAGAATTTTAATTTAATTTTGCCATAAATTTAATTAATTGACTGAGGAGGGATTAATAATTTTTCCAACCCTCTAATATTTAGCCATGGTGTCTAATTATGAGGGACCATGCACTAAATATTTTTTAAATGAAGATTTTCAATTTAATACATGAAGGGGGAACACCCGTTCATTATAGACCCTCAAATATCTACCCAATTTTGCAACTCAAAATATGGTCTAGTAGACCAAGTAATTTGTAATAAAATAATCTAGCCAATTAGCTAGGATTATTCCCAAATTACTTTTACAAAGACTCAATAAAAAAGCACTATGACTCACTTAATATCTTGATGACAAAATCCACCCTAACTTTGGGGTTGTTAGGATATTCCAACACATAGGAAATAATTAAGTACAACTTGGTCTAGTGTATAGTTAGGTAAAGTGTGTTTCTTTAGCATGTACTTTTCGTAACTTACAATCCGACAGTCACGATATGTTCTAGACATGATGTGATCTGACAATTCATTCTCTCCTCGGTATTACCAACACTTGATCCGTAGCTTAACACCCGATTGGTCCATGATCTCTATTTAAAGAGCATGGAGGGTCATTTGTTAGGTGACCGTTCATGAGAGAAGCTTATGTAAATTTTCTTTCATTTACATTAATAAATTACCTGAAGTGGCCGCCTTGGCTCAGGCCGTAGACTGTTTCCCTCTTTGAGGGTTTTAACCACGTCAAGATTACTAGTGTACTGATATGTGATCAGTTTGTGAGCAGTGTCCTTTGGTGTTCTATCTAAGGAACTTACCCTGTAAATTCCTACATGGTATCAGAGTTATTCGAGGGTCGCATCCGTTGGTTATCCAAATCTGAAGCCGGTACAACTGCATCCGATCGTCGTTTCCTAGATCAATTGTTTATGACCGCTTTCAGGCTGAGAGAACTACTCTATTGTGTTAAGAGCATCTGTTCCAGTGAGGAACCCCTTTCGTTTCACGCGAAAAGATTTCTGGTAGCCCTAGCTACGTCATTTTTAAGATCTGGAAGTATACAGTCTTTATTTGCAGTTATAGTTATTTATCTCTCTATTTATTTCGGTTTATAGTCCTCTATATTTTTTTATTACCGGATCTATACCTTCCATTTCTGCGTATGCTCTTTGCCCTGTGACTCTGTGCGATCTGGGCAAACCAGAAACAGAAAGAAAGGATTTTTCTCATGCGTATGCTCTTTCTATTGCGCCTTAGTGTGATCTCGGAAAATCATAAACACTGAGGAAAATATTTAGGTTCTGGCAAAATCTAACTTGAAGTCGTAAGGCTTGGATTGCTTTTGCATGTTTGTTTTGGATTGTGTGGGTTTTTTTGTTTTGTTGGCAAAAAAGGGGGATTTTTTTTAAATATAACATTATCATTCACTTCCCAACATTCACATGGTTCATCGGCATCTTCAATAATTTTTCTTCAAAAAGCCATGACTTCTTCATCTGGAAGCCGTTTTCAGAGCTATTTTTTTTTATTGGCCTAATTTTTCAAGATATTTCCATTGGAACACTTGGTTTTAGCATCTACAAGTTCAATTTATTTTAAAATAGAAATTTCATGCCTAGTTATTCTTGACAACACCAACTACTTCCAATGGCTATCCTACATTGTGGATTTACTTAGAAGTAAAGGGCTTTATAGAATAGCCTCAGGCTAAGAGTCTAAACCTAAAGATGAAGATAAGCAAGCCAAATGAGAAAATAAGCCAGATCAAGCACGTGGATTGATAGGGATGTCTACTTCTCCAAACCTTAGATTCCATATCGCAAAAATTGGTACCCCCAATGAAGCAATGAAACAACTCAATACAACTTTTGTAATTAAAAATGAAAATAGAGCCCTTCAACTCGAAATGAGTTGCTTACGGTGGACCCCAATAAATTTTTTTCCTTTGAAGATTTTTTGTCCAAGTTCAAGACCCTTAGAGTTGGAAGGTGTTAAGGTTAAGAAAGATGATGGTAGCCTTATCTATTCCATTCTTACTAAGTTTGGACCAACCTACTCTATGTTTGTTTCCACCTTCCATTCTACTAGAGAAGCCTTTATTTCTCAAGGACAAGACTACAAGCCCCCCTCTTTTGATGCCTTTTGTGATTCTTTAAATAGAGAACAAGAAAAACTCTTACATCTTGGTCTTCTTAATACTGGAAACTCTTCTACGAAAGCCTTAGCAGCCCAGTAGCAACCAAGTTCAAAGAATCCTAAGAAGCAGCATCCTAAAAAGAATGGTCCTAAACCAAACAAAGGTCCTATGCCATTTCAATCTCAAAATGAAAAATCAATTCAACAAAATGATAAGGCAACTAAAAACAAAGAGAAGAAGACTGATAGGCATTGCAACTTTTGTAATCGTGATGGCCACTTAGAATCCAAATGCTTTAAGAAGATGGAAGCCTTGGAAGCAGCAATGAAGAAGCATAACATCCATTTGGAGCACTCTTCAACTTCAACTTCATCTTCAACAATAACACTTTCTGCATGTGGTTGTCAAGCATCTCGGTCTGGCTATGCACTAAATGTATCTTTTTCTTCTCATTCTTGTGAGTGGCTCATTGATTCTGGAGCTTCTTATCACATGGCCAAAAACAAAGCCATGTTTTCTTCTTTAAATGATTGTAACACCAAAAATATATATGTTGGTGATGATAGATCTCTTAGTGTTGTAGGGACTAGAAATATTCATCTAGACAATGGTCAATTTAATGATGTATTATGTGTTCCTACCTTATCCTGCAAACTTCTATCTGTATATCAGATAACTCATTCAGGTGAAGGTAAAACCATTGAATTTTCACCCCCTGATGTTGTTGTTTGTTTTTTTTTTCTTTTTTTTTGATGGTTCACGGACACCCGCGGTCACTAGGTGGCCGCTACGTCCACGGAAATATTTGAGCTTGATCAAAAGTATCAAGCCCCGCAGCCAATAGCTAGGCCTAACCCCAAGGGCTTCGGGGAGAATTGACCCTGTGACCTCCTGAACGGTGAGGCACTTATTTGACCAGTTGAGCTAACCCTTCGGGCTTTCACCTCATGATGTTATAATGAAGGACTTAAAAGATCCTAGACAGAATTTTAGCTACTGGCATTGTTGATGATTCTACAAGGTTGTATAAGTTTAACAAATTTGCGTCATCAACTCTTCCCTCCGTATTTCTTGCTCATAATGATGAAGTGAACAAACTTATGATTTCTCCAGACGCACTTGGGTATACTTCTTAAAACTCAAGAGTGAAGTCTTTAACATGTTCTTAGCCTTTGTTGAGAAACAATCTGGACATCAAATTCTTAAGCTAAGATCTGATAATGGCAAAGAATATGTTAACAACAAATTCATCAACTTTTCACTGAGCATGGAATTGAATTGCAACATACTGTTCCATATACTATTAATTTTAGGTATGTTCTATGCTAAAGCAATTTATTTCAATTTATTTTCCATACTATCAATCACATCAGCATAAAGTAAACAGCAGATAGAACATAAATATAAATCGCAGAAGACAAGCCAAGACAAGACGACACAAGATGTGGCGCTGGGCAGGGACAAACCCCAATGTGGAGAAACCCTTGATCAATTCTTCTTTTATGTTCTTCAAAGTTCAGCAGAGAAAGAGAGAGAGAGAGATAGTACATTTACAATAGAAGTCAACACTTTGACTTTTGATATCGGCAGAGATCAGTTGAAGACATATTGCTTTAACTGATTTTCTAAGGTGACTCCTTCAACCATCATAGTGTTGCATCTCGTCCATTTGCTGCACCTTACCGTGTAGTACCATCATGCATCATCATGCTGCTCATGATCTCATACATCACTGAGTTGCCCATACATCATGCTGCCCATGATCTACATCATGTAGCCCATACATCATGCTGCCCATGATCTTCATCATGTTGTCCATACATCATGTTGCCCATGATCTTCATCATGTTGCCCATACATCATGTCATCATGCATCATTATGTTGCGCATGCTCATATCATCATGCTACTTATTATGCTGCCCATGATCTTATACATCATGTTGGTCCTTCGGAAACAAATGCTCTAGCTGTTTCGGCAGTTCCCAGTAGTTCCGACTTTTCCGGCTTTTCTGGTAGTTCCGACATTTCCGGCTTTTCCCGCTTTTCTGGCTTTTCCGGTATTTCCATCTTTTCTGCCATTTCCGGCTTTTTCGGCAGTTCCAGCTTTTCCCTCTTTTCCTTAAGATCTCTCCTCCTACTAAAACCCAAAGACAAGTAGAGAGAGGAAGAGATCCAAGTGTGTGTAGAAATGACTTGAAGTCCTCTTCTATTTATACTAAAACGTAGAGGTTGAATAGACATGACTGTTGGGCTTCTGAGCCTACATAAGTTGCTGGTCGACTTAACAATTTGTCCATGACATAAATAAATTCATAACTTCATAAATACTTATCAGAATCAGATGATCTTTAGATCAATCTTACACCTCTCAATGAGAGGGATCCAATAAAAATATCATCTGCCATAAATTATATGACCCACATGGAGTTTGGCCCTAGTTGCCAATTTTAACACTCCCTCTCAACTAGGGAGAACTCCATATGCTGATCCATATGTCCAATTGTACTATCTCTGCCATCAGTGCCCTGCACTGCACTGCTCTGCTCAGCTCTGTTGGCTCTGCTCTGCTCTACCCATCTCTGCTGGCTCTACTCTGCTCTGCTCTGCCCAGCTCTGCTGGCTCTGCTCAGCTCTGCTGGCTCTGCGCTGCTCTGGGCAGCTCTGCTCTGCTGGCTCTACTCAGCTCTGCTGGCTCTGCTCTGCTCAACTTAGCTCTGCTAAACCATGAAGAAGAAGAATTGATCGAGAATGTGTCATACCATTCTCCATTGACCCGAAGTCAGTCTCAGAGTGTGTACCACTGGTCCTAGACCAGTCCTCAACCGACCCGAACTCAATGTCATAGCAGGTACAACTCCTACCACTGGTCCGAGACCAGTACTCTACTGACTTGAAGTCAGTCTCAGAGTATGTACCACTGGTCCCAGATCTTAGCAAATGGACGAGATGCAGCACTATGATGGGTGAAGGAATCACCTTAGAAAATCAGTTGAAGCAATATGTCTTCAACTAATCTCTGCCGATATCAAAAGTCAAAGTGTTGACTTCTATTGTAAATGTACTCTCTCTCTCTCTCTCTTTCTCTACTAAACTTTGAAGAACATAAAAGAAAAATTGATCAAGGGTTTCCCCACATTGGGGTTTGTCCCTGGCTAGCACCACACCTTGTGTCATCTTTTCTTGGCTTGTCTTCTGCGATTTATATTTATGTTCTATCTGCAGTTTACTTTATGTTGATGTGATTGCTAATGTGGAAAAGAAATTGAAATAAATTGCTCTAGCATAGAACATACCTAAAATTAATAGTATATCGAACAATATGTTGCAATTCAATTCCATGCTCAGTGCAAAAGTTGATGAATTTGTTGTTAACATATTCTCCGCCATTATCAGATTTTAGCTTAAGAATTTGATGTCCAGATTGTTTCTCAACGGAGGCCTTAAAGGCCAAGAACATGTTAAAGACTTCACTCCTGCGTTTTAAGAAGTATACGCAAGTGCGTCTGGAGAAATCATAAGTTTGCTCACTTCATCATTATGAGCAAGAAATACCGAGGGAAGAGTTGATGACCCAAATTTGTTAAGCTTATACAACCTTGTAGAATCATCAACAATGCCAGTAGCTAAAATCTGTCTAGGATCTCTTACGTCCTTCATTACAACATCATGAGGTGAAAGCCCCAAGGGTTAGCTCAACTGGTCAAATAAGTGCCTCACCGTTCAGGAGGTCACAGGGTCAATTCTCCCCGAAGCTGGGTGTATAAAGTCCTCATATCCTTGGCATAATCAGCTATCAATTTTTCTTGCTTAAGCTCTGTGTGTTTTTCCCAGCTGTGTTTGAATGAACTGCATGTCTTTAACCAACTTCTTTAGTTCTTTCATAAGATGCTTATCATTTTCTCTTTCATTGTTGACACTTATTTGACAACTTGTCCCTACTTTTCCACTATCATGGATTTGTCTTGCAATGGTACAAGTGGATTCATCATGAGAACATTCACAATGCCTGCAAATATGGCACATTTTGATATGGAGAATTGCCTTGAGATCTTTCGTTGATAGTTGGGTTCTTTACAAGATCACTTTCATCCTTCTGCATAGTACTAGGGGCACAAGACTGTGAAAATTCTATCACTGCAACAACTGATTTACTTTTCCTACTTATTCTTCAATAAGTTATTTATGAAATTCGTTCAATAAACATTAAAATAAATTCTGCTGCAGATATCACACCGTAATACATAAACAAATACATGCACAAGAATCAACACATTGACACAGTTATTTTGGACAGCAATCCCCGGAAAAACCAAATGTGGGAAAACCAGTGCAACAAGGGAGGATTTTATTATTCAGCAATTCTTCAGTGCAATAGGGTGCCAAACTGGCTTACCCACATAGAGAAAAATGCTCCAGCACCTCTCCTAGACCCAACGTCAGCTTGGTTGACCTCTGCGTGGCTCCTAGACACTCTGCGTCAGCCCCTGCTTGACTGTGTCAGTCTTGGGCCTCTCTGCGTCACTCACACAGGCTCAGCTAGTGACTGCGCAGTCTCCTGCTGCCTCTGCGTCTGCCTCTCTTGCCTCAGCGTTGGTCTCCAGTGGTTGATCCCGTCTCTCTATTCCATACTTGCTGCCTCCTGACTGCTCACCAGACCACTAGTTCCAATTCTTTAGTTAACCCCTCTCCATAAATTGCACTGACTGGTCTCCCTCAGTGTATTCTCCAAGTGACCCTCAAGCCTCCTCTTATACTTTTCTCATTGACAAATCAACGGCCGAGATTAAGTCCCCTAATCAATGGCTAAGATTAGATCTGGCTTGATCCATGACTTTTGGACCATTCTAACACAGTGTTATATTAATTCACATTAATATTTTATTTTCCCTAAGTTTAGACTTAGGGACTCCATTAAAAATATTAATTATTTTAATATCTCCCAAACTATTTAGAATTTGCCCAAACTCTTTTTGGGTATTGAAAATCTCATGTGCCTTAGCCTCTCCACCAATTTTCGTGGCTAGAGCACATCCGATGCTACCCCAAATCAACACTCCCTTTTAGAGAGGAATGTGCTCTAGCAATACTCCTCACTGAGTATCACCCTAATCATCCGGCATCGGACCCTGTGCTGATGATAAGCCTCCCTGCTCAACACCCTCTGCACTGCTGCATCCTGTACTGTTGCCCATGGCTCTGCCACTACCACTGCTGCATCTGTACGATAACTCCCTCTGCATCCGTGCTGCTACTGGTCCTTTCTCCCAACACTGCATCCGCACTGCAACTCCCTCTGCATCTATGTTCTTATCACTCCCATTTCTGCTACTGAAACGGGTTCTTTACCATCCCCATCTTTTCCCTTAAGTAGTCAAACTTTGTCCTTCTAAGGGCCTTGGTGAGGATGTCCGCCACTTGTTCTCCTGTGGGAGTGTAGCTCAACTGTACAGCTCCTTGTTGGACACAGTCCTTGACAAAGTGACACCAGATATCAATATACTTCGGCCTATCATAAAATACTGGATTCTCAGAGAGCTTGATGCAACTCCGATTATCGCACATGATCCTGGTCGCCTCCATATTCCTTCTGAATAGGTTCGCAAGCAGTTTTCTAAGCCCTATGGCCTCACATGAAGCTGTGCTCGCTGCCATACATTCTGCCTCAGATGAGCTCAGAGCCACGGACTTTTGTTTCCTACTGCACCAGCAGGTCATTCCTGATCCAATGTTGAAACAGTACCCAAAGGTACTTTTCCGATCCACTGAACTTCCTACCCAATCTGCATCAGTAAATCCACTCAAACTGATATCCTTACCTTTGGTGTACAAAAGTCCATAATCGACTGTTCCTTGTAAATACCTGAGAACGTGTTTGGCTGCTGCTCAGTGTACCCTCTTTGGTTCCACCATGAACTGACTGAGGGTGTTGACAGCGTAGCAAATATCTGGCCTTGTATTACCCAGATACATCAGGGACCCTATGAGCTGCCTATATAGGGTGGGATTAACATCCTTGTCTTCTGATGCATCAATCTTCTTCCAGTTGGTGATCATTGGTGTAGCCATGGGTCTATAGTCCTCCATCCCGAATCTTTTCAGGATTTTTGTAGCATACCTCCCTTGCCCAAGGAAGATTTCTCCCTTCTGCTGCCAAAATTCCAACACTAGGAAGTAATGCATTCATCCCAAATACTTCATATCGAATTTTGTGGCTAGATTCTTCTTGTAGTCCCCAATGAGCCTGGATGATCCTGTCAGAAAGAGATCATCCACATACAATACTAAGATTAGCGGCTCGTTCTCTACAACCAGATAGTAGAGATTCGGATCCGCGTCACTCTTGACAAATCCCATCATCTGCAAGTAGCCATCTATTCGTCCATACCATGCTCTCGGTGTCTGTTTCAACCAATACAAGGATTTCTTCAATTTGCATACATGAGACTTCTTCTCATGAGTCTCAAAGCCCTCTGGTTGTTCAATGTATACCTCTTCTTCTATTACCCCATTCAGAAATGTCGTTTTGACATCCCTCTGATGAATCTCCCATCCCATCTAAGTTGCAAGAGATATCACGGTCCTAATAGATGTATACTTGGCTACCGAGGTGAAGGTCTCCTCGTAGTCAATTCCTTCCTTTTGAACATACCCCTTAGCCACAAACCTGGGATTATATTTCTCAACACTGCCGTTTGCAGCGTATTTGATCTTGTAGATCCATTTTGAACATACCACTGATTTGTCTTGAGGCCTTGGCACCACCTCCCAGACATCGTTCACCATTATGGAGTTGTACTCCTCTACCATTGCAGCTAGCCAAACCTGATGTTGAGCTGCCTCCTTGAAACTGGCAGGCTCTCCATCCTGAGCTACTAATGCCTGATATCTATCTGGCTATTTCGCTCCCTCTTATTGTTTCTTGTCGCACCGATGAAGTCCTCTACATCTCGCAGAATCTGACGAAGTTCCCTGCTAGTTCTTCCTCTGCCAGTAGGTGCTTTTGTTAGCTCCTCCTCCTCGTCCTGTGAATCTTCCTGACCCGAGGAAGAATTCTTAACTTCCGTTGGTTGAAGAGGCTTAACCAGCGACTCCTCTTTCGATTGCTCCTCGGAAGGCATCTCACGAGATTTTCTGAAAGCCCCGTCCTCCATGAACTTTACATCTCGTCGAACTACTACCTTCCTACTCCCTGGAAAATAGATTCTGTATGCCTTAGTGTTCTCGCTATATCCCACCAAATATCCCTTTTTCGTAGTTTGATCCAACTTCTTCCTCTTTTCTTCGGGTATGCGACAATATGCTAAACTCCCAAATATCCGAAAATGACTGACTTCAGGTGTCTTCCTTGTGGAAACTTTCTCTGGAGTGATCTTGCCCAACGCCCGATGAGGAGTCCTGTTCTGCACATAGACTATTGTGTTGCATGCTTCCACCCACAGGAATTTTGGCATATCTTGATCATACATCATGGCCCTAACTACTTCTACAATAGTCCTGTTCTTTCTTTCTGCTCCGGATTGTATGGAGATGTCCACTCTCTTTTGATGCCCTCCTTAGCGCAAAAATCAGTGAAGTCCTTATCGACATACTCTCCACCATTGTCTGAGCGCAAAACTTTTATTTTCTTCCCAGTCAGATTCTCCACCAGAGCCTTGAACTCCTTGAATCGACAGAAAACCTCGTCCTTGGTTTTCAGAAAATAAATCCACGTTTTCCTTGAGTGGTCATCAATGAAGGTAGGGAAATACTCGACACCACTGAAAACTTTGACGGACATAGGTCAGCAGATATCTGAGTGTATCAATCCTAATACACTCTTGGCCCTGTGTTTGCTCCTAGGAAATGCTGCCTTGGCATACTTTCCTAGAGCGCATCCCCGACAGACATCATCTCGTTCTGTACTTAGATCCAAAACTCCCGTTACAGTGCTCCTGAGAATTCTCAGAGCTCCATGGTGCAAATGTCCCATTCTTTTGTGCCATAGTTCATTCAAGTCTTTGTCTCCATGTCTGCCTATTAGTGCCATTGGTGATTCTAGTTGTAATCTATACAACCTATTACTTTTGATCCTGATCCGCACTTTCTTTTTCTAGCTCGGGTGTTTGATGTATACCTTCTCCTTGATGAAGTAGACGTCATAGCCCTTGCCTTGAAGTTGCGACACAGAAAGTAAGTTCATCCCCAATCCTGGTACATGCAACACATTTATAGCACAGAACCATTCTCCGATTTTGTTTGAAAAACTATGGTATCCTTCCCTACTGGAGTACACTTTGCCTTGTTCCGCATGGTGATCTGAAAGTTCATCTTCTCTTCTCGATATTCTGAGAAACATTCCCTGATTCCCGTCATATGCCACGAAGCTCCACTGTCTATATACCAAACTTCTAATGATGCAGAACTAGTCATACAAGCCACTTCTTCTTCCATCCTAGAAGCCAACATAGAGAAATTGAAGTCTCTTTCTCTTGTGCAATCTTATGAAAATCCGTGCGAGTCCCCTAACGTGGATGCCTCTGCATGGTGGTCTCGACCCATAACTGATTTTCCCTTCCTGTCTCTGATTACTCACTCTGATACCATGTGAAAATTCTATCACTACAATAGCTTATTTACTTTTCCTACTTATTCTTCAATAAGTTATTTATGAAATTCCTTCAATAAACATTAAAACAAATTTTGTTGTAGTATCACACCGTAATACAGAAACAAATACATGCACAAGAATCAATATATTGACACAGTTATTTTGGACAACAATCCCCGGAAAAACCCAATGTGGGAAAACCGATGCAACAAGGGAGGATTTTATTATTCAACAATTCTTCAGTACAACAAGGTGCCAAACTGGCTTACCCACACAGAGAAAAATTCTCCAGCACCTCTCCCAGTCTCAGCGTCAACTTGGATGACCTCTGCGTGACTCCCAGACACTCTGCATCAGCCCCTGCCTGACTTCGTCAACCCTGGGCCTCTTTGCGTCACCCACGCAGGCCCAGCTAGTGACTGCGTAGTCTCTTGCTGCCTCTACGTTTGCCTCTCCTGCCTCAGCGCTGGTCTCCAGTGGCTGATCCCGTCTCTCTGTTCTCTACTTGTTGCCTCCTCACTGCTCCCCAAACCACTAGTTCCAATTCCTCAGCTAACCCCACTCCAGAAATTGAACTAATTGGTCTCCCTCAATGTATTCTCCAAGTGACCCTCAAGCCTTCTCTTATACATTTCTCGTTGACAAATCAACGGCCGAGATTAAATCCCTAACCAATGACTAAGATTAGATTTGGCTTGATCCATGACTTTTGGACCATTCTAACACAGTTTTATATTAATTCACATTAATATTTTATTTTCCCTAAGTTTAGACTTAGGGACTCCATTAAAAATATCAATTATTTTAATATCCCCCAAACTGTTTAGAATCTGCCCAGACTCTTTCTGGGTATTGGAGATCTCATGTGCCTTAGCCTCTCCACCAATTTTCGTGGCTAGAGCACATCCGATGCTACCCCAAATCAACCAAGGCGAGCCACCTTGATCTCTATGATGCCTTGTAAAGAAACGAAAAATTTATTAGGGTAATTATGAACCTAATTTCTAGCATCGCCTTCCAAGGAAAGGACAAAGAGCGCATCTTGACATCTTCATAATTATATCGTGAAGGCCTACAATATATTATCATACAACGACCAAACTTTAAGAGATGTTTTGCAACAATGATTGCATTATTACCCGTGAACAAAGGCAATTTATTAATGGCAACTTCTAGAAAATCATGAAGAAAGTTAGCAAAATGATACAGGGCAAACAAGTGATCCATGATGACTTGCTTAAAGGGAAGAGGAGGGACCAAATGGATGCTAGAGAGATATCGTTGCTCAAGGAAATCAAGAGATCGAAAAGAAGCGAGCTTCTAGCAGAAATTCTTGTAAGAAATGAAAGAAGTGGAGTCGCCACTTGAACATGAATCTAGCTCTAAGATCGAAAAGGTTAGTTAGGGAGAAAGCAGATGGATACCAGAGAGGGTTTCTTATCTGAGGAATAATGGATGAATAATTGGAGTCACCACTCAAATAGGAAACCAACCAAAATGTCCAAGTGCTACAAGGAAAATGAAAGGATTAGTGAGATAACGAAAGATAAGGTGATGAAAAGATGAAGAAATATAATGGCGCCAGAAAATGTGGCATTGATGGAATAAGAAATGATGAGATAAATGAAGATAAAATGTCGTTGAAGTGCCGAGAATAAGATATCCCTGGCAATGGCGCCAAAAAATGTTGTCACACAGAATGTCTACGCACCACGACAACAACTCAGATCGGGGTTGTCACCCTAATCCCCAACCTCTCTCTCTAAGTTGTCTCCCAACAATAGGCTAACGGAGGTAGACTGTATGGAAATGGGATGAAGGAGAACTAGTTGGGAACCAACCAGTTCGAGAGACACAGTCAAGCGACCAAGTACTTGTTTTCGATTTAGCAAGACTTATAGGATTCAATTAGATTTAAACAATTGATACCAGTGCCTTATGGAGTCAGCAATCTTGTTAAGAAAAATTAGGACCAAGTAATTGATGAACAACTGTTGCTTGGATGAATAACTATCTTATATGAAATGTAGATCCTAAAACTAATGTGAGATGCAGGGATCTTTGTTAATTTTAGTTAAATTCCTATTTAAGTTTTAACACTTCGATCCTTTCTATATTGAGCCTGATTTCGTAGTAAATGGCAAAGAGAAGATAAGGTGAAACACACTAAGGTGTGATTAACGATACCTCTTCTGAAAATCTAACATACCCGGTGCCTACGGCGCTGCCAAGAGTTGTGGTTTTAACGATTACAAGGTCACCGTTTTAAGTACTACTAAAAGCAGGGTTTTCAAGCAAAGATGGATGGGTACTTATCATTCTATCGACCAAGCTTATGCTTGGAAATAAATTTTAGTTATGCAACACTAACCTAATATGCAAATGCACCGGATGATTAGAAGATGGAGTGAAAATGAACTTAAATTCAAGGATTGAAAAGCGCTTATGTCACGATTTATTTCTGAGTTATATGCCAAAACCTTAATTGCCAAAATGAATGTTCACTTTACTAGACTGAAAGATAAACTTCTTAGCAATATGCTTAAAATATCACAATGTAATGCCCAATTAAATCACAAGCTTATCACTTCAATATATCTAGATTCTTTCCAATGCAATTATAGCTCAAAGAGAACAAAAGTTTCTTCATGATTTAATATCAATGCCAATTGTATAGATGCTCAAAAGATACTTAGTTTAGGAGACTAAAGATATGCAATTTATCACAATTCCATGAAAGAGTACTTAATAATTACTTGAAAAATTCACAAAAAAATTTAATATGCAATAAATAATCCAATAATTCAAGTAATTAAATGACAAGCAATCTCAATAGATGTCAAGCATAAAAATGTTCAAAACCCTTAGCATGCAAAAGACTTAAGCAATTAAATTTCGAAATCTAATACCATGAAGAACCATGAAATTGAAATGCTAAACACTTCAAACAATTTCGGATTTAAAATGATTTTTCTAAAGTGACCCCAATCCAGAAAAAAATTCTTGTTTTCCTATAGTCAAACTTTAGAGACAGTTTAAAAAATTTAAATGTGTCTTGACTATAACAGAAATTTAATTTTTTACCTCTCCATTCTCATTTTATTGCCTCATTTCATCACCTTGCCATCAAATAACCTTACATTTCCATTACCACATGGGTTCATATTTGTATTTTCCAAAGTTATTAATTTCAAGTATTTAAAGTGAATTTGTTAAACACACATGGTGAGCGAGAACAAATAGGAAAGATAAAGCATGCATTACATTTTTTTATCAACAATTGATATACATTTATAGTACAATATGGTGACCGTTGGGATTCACATCCCAAGGTCTCTTGGACTACTTAGTCTCTTTAGCTTCCACACTAACCCATTTAGGATTAGGTGTCCAACATTCCCCCCTTAATCC